>JAJPUD010001199.1:115769-168462 GCA_023553655.1 Myrmecobius fasciatus | reverse complement strand
TCTCTCCTCCCTCCCCCCACCCCGGTTGGCAGAGGGGAGCTCGGGACGCTCATCTCCCTCCCGCTCTTCTTTTTCTCTCCTCCCTCCCCCCACCCCGGTTGGCAGAGGGGAGCTCGGGACGCTCTCACTGTTTGATCCCCCTGGGCTTGGAGGCGGAACTCGGAGAGGGGGCTGGCCCGGGTGCCTAGACTTTGTTTACCCTGGCCCTTTTCTCCGTCACCGCCATTGGCTTCGGAGCTCCTTCCCACTTTCGAATAGCGAATAGGGCGGGAGAATTAAAGGGAGCGCTCCCGCGACTAGGACCTGGGTCGATCCTAGGGCCGGGTCCACGCCCCTTCCTCTTCTTTCCCCCCCTTCCCTCCCCGGCCCCCGAACGAACTGGCTTCCTGCCCTCAGTCCCCTACTCCATCCCAGTAGACCCATCTCCCCCCCCCCCTCCCCCACCCGCTCTCCCCTTCAGCTGAGGATCCTCCGGCTCTCAGGCCTCCTCTCACCACTTTTACTGAAGGGAGAGCATCACCACGGGCTTGTGGGGCGCCCTTGGTGGTGACCCAAAGTCTTCCACTCAATCTGCATAAACTCCCTGGCCTGAGGCTTCAGCCTTCTTCCTCTTTTCCTGAGGTTCACCAGCTTTTTTTTTTTTTTTTGTGGATTGTAGAAACAGCCTGGGCAGTGCCCATGTAAAGAGAACTGTCATTTAAGGCCTACTTAGGGGTTTATGCCATCTATACAAGGTTTTTATTAGAAATCAATATCCTACTTGATAACCCAGAACATTTCGAAAATTGGGAGAATATTTTAACTAGAAAGGCTTTAAAAATTAAGTCCCTAACCTTTTGGGCCTAATCGTGCAGAGTGTGGATTGTTCATCTTTTGGTTTATTGGACCTCTCAACACTGCTTTTTTTCGTTGTTCATTCATTTCAGTTGTGTCCCCCTCTTTGTGACTTCATTGGGGTTTTCTTGGCAGTGATACTGCAGTGGTTTGCCATTTGCTTCTTCAGCTTATATTAGAGGAGTAAACTGAGGTAAACGGGGTTAAGTGACTTTCCCAGAATCACACAGCTATTGTCTGAGACTGAATTTTGAACTCAGGGCCCCTTGACACTAGGCCCAGAATTCTGTCCACTTTGCCACCATTCATTTAATTGAATTGAATTAGATTGGTTGGCCCCCTTCTCTCTTAATAACATGAATCCTGACATGTAATTGTGGATGGCTTATCAGAACAATTTTTAATAAAGGAAATGATCTGTCAGCAGTCTGGAAGCATTTACATTAAGTGATTATTGTGTGTAAAACTATGCTAAATGGGGGGGTATAAAGAAAGACTATCATTTAGGACTGGGCTTGTTAATGAAATTTGTTTCATGGACCCCTTGGACAGGCTGGTGAAGCCTGTGGACCCCTTCCCACAATCATACTTGCAAATACATACCATTAACTTAATAAAAATAAAACTAAACTATAGGATTGTAAAGGAAACTGATTACATTCAAATACAGCTATTTAAAAAAATGAAAAAAAAAAAAGATTTAGAGGGACCTGTTCTTATAAACCCAGTTTGTAAATTATGAGTGGTGAACTCATATGGGGTATCTTATTAAAGGTGAGGTTTGCAAAATTATGATTTATTATCAGTAAATGTTTGATTTGTATACTTTATATATCTATATGCCTGGAGCCACATAAAAATTTCTTGGGTGAAAATGGGTCACAAGTGGAAAAAGTTTAAGAATACTCTTGTGCATATCAGATTTAGTTTGGCATTGCCATCATTAGCAAAATCTTGGTACTGTAATCCAGTAATACATTCTGTATTAATGTGGCAGTACTCTAGAAGGCCCACTGTCCTACCAGCTGGTTCTTTGAGAAATGAAAGTTCTGTCTGAACATTATATCTTCTTCTAGAGGCTAGAAGGAAAAGAAAGGGAATAAACATTTTTATTAGCACCTAGCTATCTTTATACTTGATGGAATATGTGTGTGCATGTATAGAGTGGTAGATTTACAGCCGGGGAGGTTCATCAAAGGCCTTCTGCTCCCACTTGCTGTTTAGGTTTAGAATGGCTAAGTGCCTGATTGTATCAGGTAACACTTGAACTCGGGTTACCTGACTTCTAGTACAATACATCCTCCATAGCAGTATATATGTATATGTTGTCTTTTGCTTTATGAATAAAGGGGAGACTTGTCTTTTTTGCCATTGTATTGCTAGTACCTAGAACTATTCCTGACATATACTAGGTGATTAATTCCTGATGATCCATTGATTAAATAACTTGAGTTGAATGTTTGCAGAAAAAAAAAAAGCTGGTAATCACCAGAACCACCTTTGTATAATCTTCTTTTCTGATCATCTTAAATCTGTAGCATCTCTTGAGAAGTTCATCCCTTTCATTGCAGAGATTCTGACAAAGGATACTTTCAGTATCTAAAAATCTTGATTTTGAGGCTCACATCCTGCCAGTCAGGCCAGGAACTTGCTTGCTGCTTTTCTAGTAAGAGGGCAAAGGATGCTGAAGCTGAGAACCTTTCTGACTTGTGGAACAGATGGATTCTCTAGAGAATTGACTCTCTCTGGGAGAAGGCTTTTGCTAACTCCTCCCTAAAGAGGAAGGGCCAGAAGCAGCTGCCTTTGTTGAATAGATCATCTTGCTGTGGTTTCTGCCTGTTGGGAGGAGATGGCACTCAAGGCTTGTAGGTCATTATTTTTTCATTTTTTATCTATTTAAAAAATTTATTAATTTTCAGCATTTACTTTTATAATATTTTGATTTCCATTCTTTTTCTCCCCTTCACCCCCCCAAGATAGTAATCAAGCTGATATAGGTTATGCATATATAATAATGTAAGATATATATCCACATTAGTTGTATTGTGAAAGAAGAATCAGAACAAAAGGGAAAAACCACAGAAAGAAAAAACAACAAAAAGTGAAAATAGCCTCTTTTGATTTGCAGTTAGACTCTATACTTCTTTCTCTGGATGTGGATAGCATTATTCATCATGAGTCTTTTGGAATTGTCTTAGATCGTTGTATTGCTCAGAAGAGTAGAGTCTGTCAAAGGTGATTATTTACACAATGTTGGTAACAGGTCATTTTCACATGGAGACTTTTAAGAGAGTTTTTCTGTATTTGATAGCTATTAATGGGCTCTGTCTCCACTGGAAGCCTGGCACTGGGCATGGAAGGAACACCCAAACAAGTCTCTGCCCGCAAGGAGATTACATCCTAATAGGGAAGAGAAGATGTAAACAACTAGATTTAGAGGGTAGATGACCTTCTAGGAAGAAAATTAAAGGTAGGGGCTTTAAAAAATGGATAAATGTGTTAGGCAAGTTTTTGAAAATGTAAAAGCACACCAGTGTTGCAGCACAGTTTATAAAAGCCCAGGCTGATCATGACTCTGCATGGGCAGTGAGGCAGTCTGGTCTATACCTTCTAGACCCCCATATTGCTACCGACTGCTCTATGTCCTACTGCCTGGGTTTTCTAATATTTGTCTTTCTTTTTTTTTTTTAAATGTATTTGTAGTATATTTTTTATTTTTTTAATTTTTTAAAAAATATTTATTTTGCAAAAAAAAATATTTATTTTAATTTTAATTTTTTAAAGCTTTTTATTTTCAAATAATTTTTGACATTCACCCTTGCAAAAACTTTCGTTCCAAATTTGCCCCCCTCTCTTCCCTTCTACCCTATCCCCCAGATGGCGGATAATCCAATCAGAAAAATCAGATCAAAAATGAGAAAGAAAACAAAATTCAAGCAAAAAACCACACACAAAAATGAAAATACTTTGTTGTGGTCCTCACTCAGTTCCCAAGTCCTCTCTGGGTGCTGATGGCTTTCTCCATCACAAGTCCGTTGGAACTACCGGGAATCACCTTGCTCTAACATTTATTCTTGAGGACAGAGACTCTCCATCTTTTTGCCTTTTTTTGCCTCTCTCAAGACCTATTTTAATAAAATCTTGTTGAATTGATTTTTTTTGCCTCCTTCCCCATCAAAATTTATGTGGCACATATGTTAAGAGAACTGATTCAACCACAGGCTTTATGAAGGCAGAGCTTCTTCCTCCTAGGATTTGACCCTTTCTACCCATTTCCAGCTGAGGGAGGTAAAAGGTTATTTGCAAATTGAGGCAAGATTTTGTCTTCTGAGAACAAAAGAGCTTCACGTGGCTTTGCTGAGATAAAGTTCTCTGGTAGGTTATTCTAGGAAAGATTCTTCTGGCCCTTAGTTAGGTTCCCCCTTCTCAAACTGGAAGGACCCTTAAGGGCCACCCAGTCCAGTCCTCTCAGATGGGGAAACAGAGTTCCAGGGAGGAGAAGCCACCAAGGGAATAAGTGTTAGAATAATGATCTGAATCCAGGACAGCAAATTTTCTTTCCCCTGCAGTGAATTACAGAAAATACTAGATTTACAGGGTGGGTGAAGAAAAAAAAATATATTTTTAAGATCAGGATTTTCTTTTCTTTTAAAGAAACGGATGCTTTGATATACATATTTACTAGAGGGAACTTTTATACACAAATAGAGGAAGTCTTTAGTTTACCTGTGGCCTCCATGAACAAACAGGAGCTGGGCTTCCCTGCAGCTGAGCCTGCTGCTAGGGCGGGCCCTGTTTGCTTTCCCTCCTGCTGGTGCTGTAGACCCTGAGGTCTGGTTTTGTGGCAGAGCAGCCTGTCAGTGAAAAGGGGAAAGACTAAAAGACAGTAATCTCCCTCCTCCCTGACCAAAACTGCTTTCTTCTCCCCTGCTCTCAATTTTGAATCCCCATTTCAGGGCTAGTTTGTGGGATGGCACCCTTCCCCCCCACACACAAATGAGTAACAGCTGGAATGATTGAGAAGTAGTGGGGAGAATAGGTGCAGAATTTGTCTTGGAATAGGATAGGGCCTGAAGTCAGGAAGAACTGGGTGCAAATATGGTCTCAGGAAACTTAGGCAAGTCATTTAACTGCTGTCTGTTTCTTCAACTGTAAAATGGGTCTAACAATAATATCTACCTTCTAAGGTGGTGAGTTTGAAATGAGATATACACACACATATTTATTGCTTAGCACAGTGTTAGACACGTGGTAGGTGCTTAATAATTCCCCCTTATATCTCCTCTTCCCACTAAAACTGGGAAGTCCTGGATTCAAAACCTCCCTCTTGGGGTGAGGTCATTTAACCTTTCTGATCCATAATTTCATCACCTTTAACATGAGTAAATAATCCTTCTGGCACCCACCTCAGGTTTGCTAGAGGAATCCACAGAGATTTGGTGTTTGAAATGTTTGGCAAACATTGAAGCAGCCCTCTAAGTGCCATAGAGGAAAATGGTAACGATGGATCATGGATGCCAGTTTGTTCTGGCAGATTCCTCCTCTCTGTGACTTCCACCCAAGCCCTCATGCTCTCCTATGCCATTCTGTCTTTCTCCACTACTTGCCCCAGGCTAGGGCCTGCATCTAGTGATTTAGAGGTGGAAGAATGGTTTTTCATGTGGTTGGTGAGAGAGAGAGAGAGAGGGAGGATGGCACGAAGAAGCAAACCTGTTGTTCTGTTGCCAAAGCATCATCCCACAGTAGGACACTTGAGCTATTTTCCCTTTAGGGTGTTAGTGCTAATATAGTACCAAACTTTAGGTATATTATGTTCTGTGGGCCTCATTAATAAGTAAACCCCAATATGTAGCATGGAATTATGGGGCACCATGGTTTAAGAAAGACACTGATGAGATGGAGAGTGTCCAGCTAAGGTCAGTCAGTGCAATGAAAGTCCTTGGCTCCATGCCATGTAAAGATCTATCTATTCTAGGTGTTGAAGGAACTGGGGGTGTTTAGCTTGAAAAAGAGAAGTCTGATTGGTGCTAGGGGAGAGTGAAAGTTGTATTTGAAGACCTATCATGTGGATTGAGGATTAGTCTAGTTTTTTGACAAGAGGCAAATCAGGCAACCAACTGGAGATGTCCAATGGTGGAATGGGCTGCCTGCATTCCAACTCTCGGAGATCTCCAAACAAAGGTTAAATGCCCACTTGTCACATACATTGTAGTGGCCATTCATTTTGGACCAAAGCTGGGACTTGATGGCCACTGAATCCCCTTCATAATTACCAACATAATTCTGAGGCTTTTCAAATGAACCTAATCCAGTGTTCCCTTGGAGAATGGTCTGTTCTCCAAGGCCCTGGTTATAAAGTGACTTTGACTCAAATGCAGTCCCTCTATAAACAGCATTTTGGAGCAGATTCCGTTATCTCATTTACTTCCTCATTTTAAGTTTTCAATTTTTGCAGGCAGTAAAAAAGAGATTAGTCAGACAGCAAATGTGGTAGCCAGAAAGCGTATGATGTGGTACGGGAAAAAAAACCCTAAAGACACTAAACAGGAAGTCATCAGGTGGACTGTTGTAGTCCCAGGTCTGCCCTACTGTTCCTATAATGATCCCAGTTCTGCTCTTCCTTTCTCCTGACTTTATTTTCCCTTTGCTATCTCATCATCTCTATATAACAACTGCATAAAAGGAGTATCATAGGATTATGAGATTGAAGCTTATAGACCATGTAGTTCGATAACCTCACTTATCAGTTGAAAAAACTGAGGCACAGAGAGAAGGTTAGATATAAGGTGAGATTTGAATCCAAGTTTTCTTGAATTCATGCTGCTCACTGATGAGAGAGTATCTTATCAAGAGTCTCATTTTTTATTTTTTGCAGTTGGGGTTAAATGACTTGCACAGCTAATAAGTGTTAAGTGTTTAAGGCCAGAGGTTTCATTTTTTAAGTGAAAGTGTTCTACCCCGGGAGAAAAGAGAGTTTCAGTTTTTTTCCCCTCTCTCTACACAGTGAAGCAGACAGACTCTATACGTGAAGAAACTAAGAGTCAGCAGCCAAAAAATTGTGACTTTGCCTTTCTAGATACAGAAGACGACAAAAACAACAATAATAACCCCCTTTTGTTCCCAATGTAAAACCGAAACAATAACATTTTTGTACAGGAAGCCAGACACAAAAGTTGGTTCTATTGGAAACTATCCATCTCTATTTCAGACTACTTGCCTTTGTCTGTGTTACTTTCAAAACTATCCTGTTTTTCTGTGCTTCTTTCTGGTTGTTTTTTTTTTTTTTGGCATTTCTGTTGTTAATCCTCCTCCACCTTCACCCTTCTACTAAAAACCTAAAGAAAGAAAGAGAAAACTAAAATCCTTGTAAACAAGCAAAAAAAGGGGGAGTGTGTCTGGGTCCAGCATCTGTCAAGATATTCATATGGGGGCATGGATTTTGGTTATGATATTCCTGTGTCTTTATATCACACTTCATTTCTGGGAAGTTTCATCTCCAGTTTGAAACCACAAAACAAAGAAACACACTTCCACAGAAAGAACTCCTTGCATCACCAATTCTGTATTTGTATAGCCTATTTTCCACCTGTACCCCTGCTGTGGAGAGGCATTCTGTTGCTCTGTACTGAAGCAGGTTTTAAGCTGATCTGCTCAGTACTGATTGTGCATGAGTTATTTATTCCATTTTAAAACAATCATTCAGTTAAATTTGTTGCATAAGACAATTAGGGACCAACAAGCCAGGACAGCACTGGTTGGCTAAGCTATTTTCATTGCTCTTTCCACACTTGGGTCTTTTGTCATCATGTCTGGTGTTCCAAGTTGTTAGAACCACCCCTTGATTGGAGTGGAGGTTCAGTGTTAAAGGTTAAAAACATTAGAACTGAAAGTAAGAATGTCAGTGGTTCTTAGAACAAAGAAATCTGCTGAGTTTTATTCCAAGCTTGGGAATCCCTAAGATGAGTCAGTGGTATGCTTCCCAAGACTGCAGACTATTGAGTGTTCTGTGCTTGTCAACTGAGCAACCTCAATGATCTCTTGGAAATAAGGGTGGAGAAAATAGGGGAGGTAAATTAGCTGTCAGGGCAAGGAAAGCAGCATTGAAGAGGAAATAGAGCTTATCTACAATCCCAGAGCAGCAGAGGATAATTGTTGGCCCCATCCCTGAGCTTCATCCATGACCTTTTTTGTGGATGACTTCTGGGTGTGGATGTCTCGACCCAATTTTTCTTCATTTCTCCTGGCCAGAATCTCCAATTGCCTGTTTGATGTCTCTGCCTGAGATAGTCCAGCAACACTTCGAACTGAACATGTTCAAAATGAAACCCTTCATCATCTAGCTAACTCCTTCCCTTCTAGATCTTTCCAGTTTTTTTTTTTTTTTCATGGAACCACTATCTTTCCAGTCAGAAAGATTCCTCAGAATCATCTTTGAATTTTAACTCTTCCTCTGCTAATTCCGGCCAGGGAGTTCATTGCTGAGTAAATTCTACATCAAACATCATTTCATTGCAATATCCTCCCCTTTCTCCTTTGTTCCCCTCTTCCCACCTCCCCCCACCTTCCTATCTTAATTCCTTTTCTCTTGGACATTTGCTTAAAGCAACATCCTTGAGGTTTCCCTGCCTTTGGTGCCTCCCAGTCCCAAATTAAAACAAACTTTACCCCAAAGCCAAAATAATCTCCCTAATAGATATGTCTTACTATTTCCTTCATTCAAAAATCTTTGATGTGTGCTCCCTATTGCCTATTTAAATGACATAAATTTAGTTTTTAACAAAAATCTCTTCTTTCCTCCCTTTCTCTCTTCCTCCTCTCAATTGGGAGGGGTGGGAGAGAAAAACAAAGCCCTTGTAACAAATAAACATAGTTAATTAAAACAAATTTCCTTATTGTCCATGTCCGGGTGTCTCATTCTGTATTCAAAGACTATCACCTCTTTGTCAGGAAGTAGATATACTTTGTCATTGGTCCTTTGGAATTATAATTAGTAGTTGATTGGAGTTCTTAGAAGGCAGCTAAATGACACCATAGTTCTGGACCTAAAGTTAGGAAGATTCACCTTCCTGAATTCAAACCCAGCCTCAAACACTTACTAGCTATGTGTTTCTGGGGATATCACTTAATCCTCTCTCCCTCAGTTTCCTCATCTGTAAAATAAGCTGGAAAAGGAAATGAAAAAACCATTCCAGGAGCTTTGCCAAGAAAACTCCAGATGGGTCCCAAAGAGTCAGACATGACTAACTGACTAATCAAACAGAGTTCTTAGATCTTTCAAAAATGTGCATCTTTAAGATGATGTTGTTTTTATACATTATTCTCCTGCTTTTGTTTACTTTTCAGTGCCTTCAGTTCATACAAGTACATTTTCTGCCAAGTTCATACAGGTGGTACTTTTCACCAGTGCTTGTGGCCCAATTTGTGTTCACACACCCCATTTCCTCTTCAAGGGCCTTTCCGGTCTGAGTATTAACTGTCTTTCCCACCTTGTCTCACAGTCTTATTCTTGTTCTCTTATGTTCCAGTGAAACTGGGCTAATAACTATTTCCTTGTTTTGATGCTTCTGTGAAGAAGTTCTCCAAAGCAGAAAGCTCTGAATTTTGGAATCAGATCTTGGACCAGAATGTTGAATGAAGAACTTTGGGTCTCTGCCATCGGATAATTTCTTGAAAGAACTGGGGATATTTAGCCTAGAGAGAGATGGCTCAGGGGGATTTAATATCGGGGTACAGATTCTTCCTCAAAAGGCTGGTGTGTGAAACACGAATTAGAATTTAAAGCCCATCTCAAATGTTATTAGCCCAGATAGCCTCCTCTTTAGCCTCCCAGCCAGAAGTGACTCCTCTCCCAGAATCTCTTCTTTGTTCCTTGCTGAATCTCTCCTAGACACAAATCACATTTGGCTATTTATTTATTTATTTATTCATGCTTTTGCTTATTTATCATTTTCTAATTTATTTACTTATTTGTTAATTATAGACTGAGACTGGTAGGTATTGGGAGATACCTCAGGGATCATCCAGTTCATCTAGTCAGCCAACCTACCAATCATCTCTGAGCAGCACAGTGACCTCTTCTGGCCACCACAGCATCTTTATTGTATTTTCTTACTCTTTTGTTTATTAGATGAGAATTTATTGGGCTCTCATCTCATGTCAGTCAGTAAATATTTATTAGGCACCACTCGTATGCTAAACACTGAGGATACAAAGAAAGATAAAGAATGGTCTCACTCTCAAGGAGATCACAGACTAACAGGAAGACAACATGCAGATAACCATGTAGAAACAAGCTATTTATGGGACAAATAGGAAATAAGCAACAGAGGGAAGATGGTAAAATGAAGAGGAATCAGGAAAGGCTTCTTGTAGAAGGTAAAAGGGAGCCTCTAGAGCTTTTTGAGTTGGGTGAGAATGTATGGCTGAATCTATTCTTTCAGGAGAGCATTTTGGCAGCTGACTAGAAGATGGATTGGTTTGAGAAGAGATGTGGAAAGTGTTATCAGTAGGCTATTGTAATATTCCAGGCATGAGGTGATGAGGGAACTGTACTAGGTTAATGCTTGTGTCAGAAGAGGGGGAGAATTTGAAAAAAGTTGTAAAATTAAAATCTACAGACCTTAGCAACAGATTGGATATGGGGGTTGGTAGCAAGAGAGAGTGAGAAGTTGAGAAATGACATCTAGGTTGCAAGACTGGGTGACTGAAAGTATAGTGGTGCCTTATTTGTGGGCAGCTTGGTGGTGCAGTGGATAGTGCCCTGGGCCTGGAGTCAGGAAAACCTGAGTTCAAATCAAGCCTTAGACATGTACAGATATGTTACTTAATTCTGTTTGCCTCAGTTTCCTTATCTATAAAATGAGCTGGGGAAGGAAATGGCAAACCACTCAGTATTTTTGTGGTCATGCAGAATTGGACACCTGAAACAGCAAAAACAAAAAATGTAAATGGGGAAGTTTGGGGAGAAAGTCAGTGATCTTGGTTGACTTTGTGTCCTAGATGTCCTTTAGGCAGTTGGAGATGTGAGACTTGGAGATCAATGGGGGAGATTAGAAGTGGATAAATTGAATAAGTATATTTGAGAATCCTTGGCATTGAGATGATAATTGAATCCACGGAAGCTGACAAAAGCTAAAATAGTCTAGAGGAAGAAGAGATCCCAGGAGGAACTCTAAGGGACTTCATGATTAGGGAGCTTGATTTGGATGAAGATCCAGCAAAGGAGCTTGAGGAGGTCAGTTTGGAGGAGAATCATGAGAAAGTAGTAGCCTGAAAACCTAGAGAATCAAGGAGAATGGGGTGATGGCCAATGTCAAAGGCTCCAGTGAGGTGCAGAGGGCCGAGTATTGAAAAAAAAATATGGCAACTAAGAGATCACCATTGACCTTGGAGAGAGTGAAATGGTGAGGCTGGAATTCAGGCTCTGCTATCCCAGGTAGTACAGTCTGGATTCTATGACTTAGAGCTGTGATGAGTTCCAGAGCTTTGGGAACAGACAGAAGAAGAGGCAATCAGGAACCAGAGAGTGATTCTATATTGACAGCTGGGTGACTCAGTGCATTAAATGCTGTATTTGGAGTCAGGCAAACCCGTGTTCACACCTTGTTTCAGACCCTTACAGCTGTGTGATGCCATTTAATCTCTGTAAGCTTCAGTTTTTTTGTATTTGCAAAGTGGAGATATTAATAACATTTCCTCTGGCTTGTGAAGATCAAATGAAATCACATAGGCAAAGTACTTTGCAAGCCCCAAGGTTCTATATTAAATGCCAGTTTTATGTCATTGTCTAGAATCAAATGACTAGGCACAAAATAGAGAATTATACTATCTCTGAAGGTGCTAAAAATGGTTTAGTGGAAAAATATATTGGTTATTCTTTTTATTATTTATTTCATATTCTTAGTTTCCCCAGTTACATGTGAAACAATTTTTTTTAACAATTGTTTTTAAAACTTTTGAGTTCCATGTTCTCTGCCTTCCTCCCCACCCTCCCTGAATTAAGAAGGCATTTGTGAAGTTCTGAAAAACAAAATACTGGTTCTTAAATGAGGTCCTAAGTTCAAATCCCTAATGATCCTGGGCAAGTCACTGAATGCCTTGTTTCTTCATCTGAAAGATGAAAACTTGAACTAGATAGCCTTGGAGGTCTCCTCTAGCACTGGTTCCATTGTCCAGGGAAGAAAAACAAAACCACTGAGTGATGAGAAATTCTTCTGTTTGACAAAAAAAAAAGAAAAGAAAAAAGAGCTTGTTCATATAAATATTCCCACGGCTTTTTTATGATAGGAAAAAAACAGGGTAAAACTTGATGCCTGAAGATTGGGGAATGAGCATACAGATGGTGATGTTAACTGTTAATGGAAGGTGATCTGGTAACACCCTTGAAAGGGAAAAATGCGGGGACTACCAGAAAATATGGCAAGACATCAAAAGTGGTGTTGGAATGATGTCCAGTGAGGGGAAAAGTAGATAGACAGCCAAACCAGACTGTGATTTTTTTAAAATAAAAAAAGAGGAAGACACAGTATAAACATTTTCACAAACATGTAGAAAGTTAGAGACAAGAAAATATACAGTGAATATGTTGTTATTAGTTAATCATAGTATATTGTATTAGAAATAGTTCAGATTATGTAGTCATATTGAGGAGTTAGAGGATTTTTTTTTCTTGCTGGTGTAATAAATTTATAATAAAAAAATTAACAGTTCCTCAAGATTAGAATGCCCTCTACCAACTAAGATGCATGCCTTCTGTGACTCAGTACATTTGCCCTTAGGGAGCTGTCTGAAGCACATAAAGGTTGAAATACTTGAACCCATGTTTTATGGATTCCAAACCAGCTACTCTTACTGCTCCATCTGAGAAAAATAGATTGGGATTAGAAAAAAGGATTAAAAAAAATTTAGAATTGTAATCATCAAACCCAACATAAAAAGTTATTATCACAAGAGAGTTTAGACCTTGAAATTCTTAGGATATAGATCTGGTAGATATCCTAGATTGTCGAGTCCAATCCTTTCATTAATTACAGGTAAGTAATCTAAGACCAAAGCAGTAATGGGGAATGTTTCCCGGCAACTTCTCTTGACACAATACAGTCATTATAAAGACTTTAGCCATTGTTAACCAGATTAGCATTACATTTATATGATCCATCTAGAGGAAAATATCTGAGTTGTATGGAATAGCTTTTTGTAATTGTATTTTTTATTCTGGAAATTTATCTTTAGTATTTTTGGGAAAGAGGAGGTAGGTAGAGGCATAATGTTTGAGTGTCAGGCCTGGAATCAAAAAAACTCATCTTCTTGAGTTCATATTCTGCCGTAGACTCTTCCTAGTTGTGTGACCCTGGGCAAGTCACTTAATCCTGTTTGCCTCAGTTTCTTCATCTGTAAAATGAGCTGGAAAAGGAAATGGCAAACCACTCTAGTATCTTTGTCAAGAAAATCCCAAATGTGGTCACAATGAGTCCCCTGAAGAAAAAAAAAACCTGACTAAATAACACAGCACATTTTTGGGAAAACATTTTATAATGGGCATCTTGAAGAATAGCATAACCATGTTGTCTAGAAAACGTTCTTATTTAATTCTTATTTTATTTTTTCCCATTCTAGTGGTTATGATACTCTCTCTTCACAAGATAGAGGTATGGTCATTTAAAATCTTTATGTATTTATTTGAAAGTTGAAACTGTACTCAATATCCATTTTTTTTCTTGGTAACTGGTAACTGATTTCCTATTTTCTGGACAAAGATGATGCTTTATCAGACTGAACATATTTGCAATGTCATAGAAGGTACCGCCTCCAACAGAAGTGCTTTGTGGTTATTTGAGAATTAGAAATGAACTCTTTGGTCAGGATTTTTTTTTAACAAATAATAAGACAAAGTCAATTAAAACTCCTTTAAAAATTGAAAAAGAAACCTAATGAGAAATCAAAGGAAATTTTCTAAAAGGTCACATAAAATTGGTGGCATAAATTAAAAAAAATCTGTATGTAAAAGAATAATCAAAATGAGAAATAATATCAGAGCTGCTGTTATTTATTTATTTATTAATACTTTTTATTTGCAAAACATATGTATGGGTAATTCCTACACATTAACCCTTACAAAGCTTTCTGTTACAAATTTTTCCCTCCTACTCCCTACCCCTCCCCTAGATGGCAGGATATCCACTACATGATAATTATGTTAGAATACTTAAGAAATCGAATATAATGTATAGTTATTACATCATTTTTTTGTGCAGGAGAAATCGTATCTACAAGAAAGAATAATCCAATAAAGGAAATACAATGCAAGCAAACCTCAAAAGAGAACATGAAAATGTTATGTTGTGGTCCACATTTCACATCCCTCTCTCTGGGTGTATATGGCTCTCTTCACCGAACAATTGGAACTGGTTTGAAGCATTTCATTGTTGAAGAGAGTCATGTCCATTAGAACTGATCCTCATATAGTATTGTTGTTGCCGTGAATAATGATCTCCTAGTTCTGCTCACTTCACTGAGCATCAGTTCATGCAAGTCAGAGCTGCTGTTTTAATGCTAATTAAATTACCACCTGGGCAGTAAAACAATAAAATCAAAAAAAGATAAATGAAATAGGAGAGATCCCAATGCTGAGTTAACGTTAAAGAGTGCTGAGTTTGAAGTCAGAAAAACTGGCTTTGGATTCCAGTTCTTCTCTTATTAATGTTTTGATGATCTTGGGCAAGTGATGACTCTTGACTTTAGTTTTCACATCTGTAAAATAATAATAATAATAACTAGCTTTTGCAAAGTGCTTTAAGGTTCACAGAGAGCTTTACGAATATCTCATTTTACCCTCATGACGATCCTAGGAGATAGGTGTTATTAGTATCCTCATTTTACATATGAGGAAACTGAGGTAGACAGAGATTAAATTACTTTCCTAGGATTAGTTTTTGAAGCTGAAGTTGAGCTTGGTCTTCTGAACTCCAAGA
The DNA here is from genome assembly GCA_023553655.1 of Myrmecobius fasciatus. Taxonomy (NCBI): domain Eukaryota; kingdom Metazoa; phylum Chordata; class Mammalia; order Dasyuromorphia; family Myrmecobiidae; genus Myrmecobius; species Myrmecobius fasciatus. Next base: position 153,658 of record JAJPUD010001199.1, on the reverse strand, counting down.
GTAAAATGTAAATTGAGGAAATTTCACCAGATGATCTTTTAGGGTCTCTTCCATGTTAAAATTGATGATCCTGATTAAAAAAATAATTATATATCTTGTATGAAGGATATTCTGATCGATATTTAACAACTGGCTCTCTGTAGGGTAAAACATATATACACAACAGTTTTAACTTCTACATTAACATTTTCATCATCACTTTCTTGAAGTCTAGAAAATCAACAATAAGTCAAGTCCTGATTTGTATCATTTGTCAATTTCCAAGGTGGAAATGCTCACACTGAAAATTTAACAGTGGGTTCTTGAGAACCTCCAGAGCTGGTTGTAGAACACCTCCACTTTGTGCTCATCAAATTGAAAAAAATAAAATAAAATTGAGAGCTCTTTTATTGAGAGGGAGAGGAAGTATGTGAGAATGTAGGGAAAGAAGTATAATATGAAACACCTGAGAGAATTTCATTTTTCTTGGAGTTCATTCTGGCTGTACAGTAGAAGAGTGATGAAACAGGTCTTCTGCAGCTCATGACTCAATGATTTATTAAATAGAGTATATCCTAAACATGTAATTGAAAAATTTTATTTTTATTACTTTTTTGAGAGGTAATTGAGAGATTTTTTTAAAAAGCCATACAAAATTTTTCATAATATCTTTGTAAAGAGGGAAAAAATAAATATAAACTGAATAATCAAAGGATGGGGAATAACAAATAAATGATTGTGGAACAATTTAGTGGAATTTGATATGACTGGCCTGTTCCAGGTAAGAAATGTGTAAAAATGCTCGGAAAAATGAAATGCTGATGAAATAGTAGACAATAAAAGAAGGATCAGAGGAGCAGCATGAACAGACTGATTTTCTGTATTAAAAAACAACAGTGTCTGTATTTAGTCATATATGTCACACATACAAATGTAAAAGGACAAGGAGACAGGAGGAAAACATATAATGAATATGTTGTCGATCTTTGTTGTTGAGATATAGTTTATGATATGTTCATTCAGGTTATGTTATTGTTATTGAAATGGTTACTTTTATAGTAATCTTTCTACCAAATAAATAAAAGGAGCTCACTTTATCTCCTTGTTGAACCTTGTATCAAGGATAAACTCCTTGTCAGACCAGAAGTGTTTCCCTCTTCCCCCCACCTTATATACTGAGTCTCATTTTGTATTACTCTCTAGCTAAGGATTCATAATCATTTTGCCAGATTCCTTAGAGATAATTTTCCAGGGAGGAAACTGAGGTTCAGAAAGATTTAAGTCTACTTAGTCTTACATACTTAGTCGGTCAAAATAAAAGAAAAGCATTTGGATGATGTGGTTAAATAGACTGTTGGCTCTGGGCACTGACAGGGTATTGGTGCAGGAGCTTTCTGTTACACAATAGGTCTAAAAGTAGATATCTCATTGTCCCCTTTATTGCTTCCTCAATAACAGTGAATGTAAGCTCCAAGCTGGTCACACAAAGCAAACCATACAGTTTCCTTTGTTTAAAAGTAGTCTGATGACTAAGAAACCAAATCAAACACTGCCCCACCCTGTGGTAGGTGGTTTGTTTGGTTTTTTTGTGTGATAATCCTAAAACTTTTTTTGTCTAAAATAATTTCCCTGCTAGAATATAGGTCAAATATATTTTAAAGGCATGGGTTTGATACTCAAGCCTTGTTTTTGTGATATGAACTAGCCATTGTTGAATCAACATGGAGAATCAAGGTTTGAGATTGGCCTCAGGTCAAAATCAGGTGACCCATTTATTATACAGGTGGTCGTGGCTCTTGGGATTAAAATAGACATGAATTTTTTTTTGGGGGGGTTGCACTGTTTATTCACCTTTGTTTTTAATATTTATATTTTGAATTTTCCTCTTTTTCCCTTAAATTTAGAAAGTATATCAGAGGTTCCTGGTGATACTCAGGATATTTCTCCAGTCTCCCAATCAGGTATGGAGATTTTGATAGTTTCATATGTTGATATATGTGTGACAGTTTCAGGAGTGCAGAATAATCAAAGCACATGGTCAGAATGTATGATGAGCTCTATATTGGGCAGAATTAACCCAATTGGCCCTGGAGGTTGGCCCTACTGTCTGCTTATAGTTCTATTCTGTTTTGTATAGACATGGCCAATGTGTGACTATTAAAAAAAAAAACAGTATCCAGCAACATCTTGTTACCTGTAAAATGTTTTTGTAATTGTTAATTGTAAACTCCTTATGGTAGCCTTGGAATCTAGACCATCATTCAGGGCTCACTCACTTCCGAGGCTGCTTTGCCCCCTTGTTGCTTCCCTCCCTAGCCAATTACTTTGTATTTAGTTGCTTCTGCACATATGTTATATTTATGCCATGGAACAGAAGTTTCTTTAGGGCAGTAATTCTCCATTTTTGTCTAGTTGTTTCTTATTGCCTACTGATGAGTCCATGCTAGGTACTGAATTGAATTCAACCTCCTAAATTGAATTGAATTATGTATGATTTAGTCTTTTAGAAGCTTCTGCTTCAGATAACCCTTTATTCCAGACTGGCCTTTTTCTCCCAGGAAGCACTAGGATCATACTTGTGACGATGGAGGGGATACCAAAATTTTGTCCAGATATAATATGTCTAAACACAGGGATGTTGCTTTGCAAATAGCCTGAGTAATTATGCCTGGGAAGTCATGTTTTAGCATAGCCAAGGCAAAAGATGGTACTGTAGTTTGTTTGTATTGAGATGGAGAGAGTTGTGTTTGGAGTTAGGAAGATTTTGATTCATATACTGCCCGTGACACTGGCTGGGTGAGCCTCAATTATTCTTAAGCTATCTCTTACCTTGGACAGCTTCCTAGTGCTACTCAGTGAGCCATGGCTCATGATCTGTCCCATATTTCCTCCCCGAAGAAATCCCAGATCTTCCTTGGTAGTCCCATAACAATTACATTGTGGGAGGGAGACTAGGATCGAGGTGGCCAAATGTTTCTGTAGATCAATGCAATTGTACCCATTCTGGAGGTGACACATTTGCTGTTTTACCTGATGTTCCTGGGTGATTGTTTTTTCATAGTGCCTTGTCCAAGCTCCTAGTGAAAAAAGACCTAACAGGTACTACTGAGATAGTGAATCAACTCCATCCTGCCTGATATAAGACAGGCTTAAATAAGAACAACTGCTAAAATTTAAATTAAAAATGAAGAATGTTATTAAAGGGGGAAAAAGATTGAGCTGAATAAAAATATTCATAGCTAAACAATGCACATGCACAATGATTGGGGAAGAGAGAATTGAGCTATGGGATTTAAATATAATGCAATGTTTTTATACCCTAAGATATGACAAAAAGACTAAAATTAAAATGAGAAGGATGCTGAATTTGGAATTTGAACATCTGGGTTCTTATTCTTGGCTCTGACAATTACTGGTGTGATTTCAGGAAAAAAAAAACATTAGACTCTTTGGGCCTTAGTTTCTTTATTTGTAAAATGGCAAGATTAAACTAGTTAATCCCTAAAGGCCCTAAATCCTGTGATCCTCAATAATTCTGATTAGAATGAGCAGAGTATATATAGAATCAGAATATAAGTAACAGGGATTGAATCTGGACCTGCTATTTCATTAATGTAGGGAATGGCCAGATAAGAAAGCTCTTTTGACTAATAGAAATTAGTACTTTTTCCTGTAGTACTTCTGAAAAGTGATCTAGAGCATTAGAGGTTGTATCTCACCCATTATAGTAGGTTTGACATGGTAATGAAATGCAAAATTTGCAAAAGATCTGACACTTAGCAAAAGGGAGTTTATCTGCCATAGCCCGGGAAGGATATTTAGAGAGGAAACCATTTTAATTCAGCTGCTTCCGTGTCTTTGTTCTCAATCAGCTGATGCTCCCGTATCAAAAGGACATATATTGGGGCAGCTAGGTGGTGAAGTGGATAGAGCACCAGCCCTGAAGTCAGGAAGACCTAAGTTCAAATCTAGTCTCAGAGACACTTAACATTCCCTAGCTGTGTGACCCTGGGCAAGTCACTTAACCTCAATTGCCTTAGCAAAAAAAAAAAAAAAAAAGCATATCTATTGGTTTTTGGTTCTCAGGCAACCAATTAAGTCTTGAGGATGGCTTCAGATTCTTTATAGGAAAAGAACCAGCTAGATCCACATCACAGGGGCTTCCTCTCCCTACCTGGGACCTCTCTCCCAAAGTGTGTCAAGGATGGTCTTGGAACCCAGGAATTCCTGACCCTTAGACCAGTTCTCTCTCCATGACACCCTAATACCAAAACAAAATCCTCAAGGGATTTGCGTGAGGAAACTGAAGAAACCATGTTAAAAGATTTCCCTGGGGTCATACACTTAGTAACTGTGTCCAAGTTCTCCAGACTCCAAGCCCAGTGCTCTCTCCATTAAGGCACTTAACTGCCATTATGTGATATTGGGAGATACTAGGTTGACATAGCTTTGTGCCCCTCCTACCTAGCTAGCTTTTTTCCCTTCCCTTTTAGGGGCAGCTACCTCATATATAGTTAAGCCACCAGGTGGCCCTAATAGCCACCCACCTGTTCCTATTCTGTTCTGCCCTGGAAAGTCCCTTGTTTACCTTGACATTTATGACCAACTCCCAACTCCACTGGGAGCTGACAGGAAAACCTAAACTTTCAAGAGCTGACAGCCTTTATTCTTAAGCTCTGCCTCTCTTGGAATAGTCTCTCTTGACCTGCTATTCTAAAGGGTGTGGTTAGTGTGAGTTTATTTAATCAGAATAGCTGATTCCCCTTCCAACAGGAAGCTCTGCTGTAAATGATCATAAGATTTTTTTTTTAATGCCATCTTCAACACAGGCAAAAATAGATGAATTTAACTATATGTATCACTTTAAACTCTTTGGTTTAGAATCAAAGAAATGTAAGGGAGTCTGACCAACACAGCTTCAACTTCAATGAATAAATCAATAAACATTTATTAATCACTCTATACCAGGCACTGTGCTAAGTGTTAAGGATACCAAAGGAGACAAAAGACAGTCCCTGACTTCAAAAAGCTTACAATCTAATGGGAAGAATGGGCTTTTTGAAAAGAAAAATCTTTTCCTCTCCCACCTACCTGTTGCCCTCCTTTACCATTGGGGACTTTTTCAGTTTTCAGATGAATGAGGTCCCTCCAGGTGATGTAACTTTCTTAAGGTCACACTGGTTGCAGCTGGGGGCCTCTTATTTTCAGGAAACTAACCCACCTGCTTCTCCTTATTCATGTTACCTTATTCCTTCAGACATTATAAAGGGGCTCAAGACTAGCACAGCTTGGTATTGGAACTCAAAGTAATCTGGCCGGAACTAGGAGAACTAGTGGAGACGGCCAGTTGAATCCATTGTGCCAGTTGGGAAGAGGAGTAGGAGGGGAGAGGATGGATTTTGTTACACTTTAAGCTTGTACAAGCTGGAATAATAGGAACTGTCATTATCATTTATCTCAACTGCATAGGAAATATGGAAGATTCCAGGCTCTCAACTTTTCCTCAGAGTGGAAAAAATTAGGACATGATCTTAGATGGAAGATTTCCTCCATTTTTGCCTTGGAGAAAAAGGAAATCTAGATTGTGTTGGAGACAAGAGGAGACAGCACCATTTTAGCCAAAACTGTTATTGGAAATCTTGACCAAAGAACTAAGATGTCTCTCTCCTTGCTGTCAAGAATTAAAACTTTTTTCTTTATAGTTTTTATTCTTGCATTTATTTATATTAGAGCCATTTCTTGATGTACTCTCCTATAGCATCCTTCCATTGTAATAAAGAAAGAGGGTCTAGCAAGGTTTCTGTTTATGACCCATTTGGCATCTGAATGACTCTCCACCCCCACCCCCCTTCTCAACTGAGGGTAGGAAAAAAGTTTTTAATCATTTGCTCTCTTGGAACAATGTTGGTTCAAAGTTCAGTTTTCAGTTATGTTTTTGCAGTCACTTGTCTCTTATTATTTTTGCAGTTACTGTGACTTATTCTCCTGTGTCTACTCTCTTCTAATTGCCTCAGCTCCTATAGTTCCTGCTATGTTTTCTAAAATTCTTCACATTTATTCTTTATTTACTACAAAGTAATGTTCCAATGCACTGATATGCCACAGTTTATCTACCCATTCCCCAAACTTTGGGCACACCCATTTTATTTTCAGGGTTTTTTTTTTGCTACCATAAAATGATATCCCATGAATACTGCCATGAATATTTTGGTATATATGGAATCTTTTGATATCCATGGGTTGTAAAGTTAATTAATGGTGGAATTGGGGGATGTGAACAGTTTAATATGAGCCTTCTCATTTTATAAGGCATGCTTCTGACTTCAGCAGTTTAACAAACTAACATCATTAAACAGAAAATTGGGTATTGTTAATTGAATTTTAAAGTGCCTTTAAATATTCTTTAAAATTTGTTTTTTTTATTTTTAATACATGTTATGTGATTTTTATTTAGAAGAAAATAATTCTGAGAGGACTTCTGAAACAGAATCTGGTGAGAATTCAATTAATTGAATTTTAAGTTTCCTTTAAGTATTCTTTCAGATGTGCTTGTTTTTTATTGTTTGCTTAATTCATGTTATGTGATTTTTATTTAGGAGAAAATAGTTCTGAGAGCAGTTCTGAAACAGAGTCCGGTAAGTTTCAAATGATATTTATTTATTTACTTTTAAATGAGAGAGAAAATAAAATGCAAGCTAACAATGACAAAAAGAGGGAAAATGCTAGGTTGTGAACCACACTCAGTTCCCACAATCCTTTCTCTGGGTCTAGATGGCTGTCTTCATCACAAGATCATTGGAACTGGTCTGAATCCTCTCATTGTTGACGAGAGCCACATCTGTCAGAATTGATCATCGTATAATCTTGTTGTTGCCGTGTACAATGATCTCCTGGTTCTGGTCATCAAATGATATTTATGGAAAAAAAAACCCTGTCAACAATCAATTATTCTTAATCATTTAAATGACTTAGCCAACTGACTAATCTTTCAAGACCCAGGAATCTTCGGCTGTCTGCTGCTATTCCTAAATGTTTGTGCCTCTCACTTAATCCTGACCAGTCTGATAGATGCCATGTTTTACTGTGATTATCCACAATAAGTGGACATGCTATCTCTTTTTAGATCAGTCATACCTAGTGGGCTTAACAATTGGGAGATAGTTGTCATGGGCACTTTGACAGCTGGGCAGGACCTTGGTGAAGAGAAGTAGCTCCAGGGGCTCATGTGACACATAGGTTTATAATTGGCAAATGAAAGTGGCAAAACAGGATGAAGTGATGAAGAATGATAGGAAGTGGTTGCTATGGGAACAGATAAACCTCTGTTTTTATTGGCCTGCATTCCTAGCAGCCCATGTTTGTTTCATGCTCAGTGTCATTCTGAAACTAATTAGGATGTTTTTCTTTTGTAGAGAGTAAAGACTAAAGTAAATGTACTGTCTCTTGCTTTTTTCCCCCCACTGTTAAAAATTAGTAGAAACCTGAGCATTCTTCAGATCTAAGGTTTTCTGGCTCATTTTTCATACCAGCTTAAATGGATCATTTCATATATCTTTTTTTTTCATTTCATTCTTCATTTTTGTATCACTTAATGTTGGATGTGGTACGTAATATGAGCATATTTTAGTTCTCATATTATGTGTACTATAATGAGATGGCATGATTTCAAATATTTTTAATAAAATTATTTTTAAAAATTGAAACTTCTGTTTGGAGGTATCATGTTATTCAATCAACTCCAGTTGCTCTAACTGGAATAGAATAAAATAAAACTCTAAGCTTGTCAATTAAGCTATATTCTCTTTGGCTGGACCCCCTTCCTATCCTCTCCAGTCTGTCATGTGACATTCCCTTCATGTGACATTCCCTTCTGTTCCGTGGTTTCCCACATTTCCTTGGGTACCCCTTCCTACCTAATACCTTCCTTGATCCCCAGGCTGGTAGTACCTCTGTATCCCAAATTACTTTTATATATAATTGAATATAATATTATATAAGATTGCATACAATATTGTATACATGTGTGTATATATAAAAGCATGTATATATACATATACACACATATTATAATACACATGTATATAATATACATATATACCATGCACATGTGAGTATGTCTATATCTACCTATCTGTCTGTCTACAATCTCCCCAACAGAGTGGATTCTTCTTTGAGAAGCTTCTTCTTTTTGTATTCCAAGTGTCTAATACAGCACTTGCATATGGTAGGTGTTTAATAAACTCTTATTGATTGATTGGAACACACGGATTGTGTTAACACTAGTAATACTAGTTACTGCTAGCAGTAATCTGCTTCCTATATTGAGAGGCAGTACGGTGTCATGGTGAGAATAATGGACTCGGAGATAGAAAAACTGATTTCATATCCATCATTCACCAATGGTCATGCCATGAACTCCCTGAACCTCAGTGCCCTCGTGTATAAAAATAGTAATAATCATAATTGTGGTAGCCACCCCCTAGGATTTGGGGGATGCCCAAGTGAGATGATATATGTATGACACACTGCAATTTTGAAAGTGTATTATAAACTTCAATAAAATGGGCATAAACACAACATATAATCTCCTGATTCTTTGCATGTTTTAATGCAGAGACTCAGGAAGAGCCTGCCTTTAACACTTACTGATTTGTGATCCCAGGAAAATCAAACTTCTCAATTTCTTTAAGATAATTGGTTATTGATCTGTTTGGGAGGAGGGGCTTCTACACTGAGAATATCCTAGGTTAATGAAATCAAAAGCCTAAACTGCATCTTCCAAAATCCTCAAAAATGGGGAGAGTGGGACCTGTAAGGTAAACCTGACCTCCCAGGACTGCCTGGGAGGCTCTCATAAGATGATGTGTGTATAAACGTCTTTACCAACTTTAGAGGGCTGTAGAAATGGCATTGGGTTTGTACTTGGGTCTTCCTGACTGTAGGTCCAGCACACTAGCCACTAGACCACCATTGATACTCAGTGTGTTGTGATATTGACCACCAGTGGACCACCCACTCATCATGAATGCTTGTTGGATTGGATTGGGTTGGACTGGACTGGACCAAATGTCTTTTGTCATCAGGAAGCTAGCCAGGGACTGGGCTAGTAGGGCCAAAGCAACAAGAGAAGCTAGAAGCTCGGGACTGGAAAGGTTGTTGCTCTCAGGAGACCAGAGAGGACATGGGTTAGGGCCTGTCACTGCTGATAGGGGTAGTCAGACCCTTTATGGGAAGGGCCAAGACAGACAGCAGGAAACAGAAAGCCTGAACGCTGTAGCAGTCCCAGTATGGCTCTCTGGGACTGGGAATGCATTTGGGGCTTTGGAGGGCCATTATTTTGGAAAGTACAGACCTACTACTTGGCTCCTACCTGTATGACTCTGGACGACTCATTTAATTGCAATTGCCTCAGCAAAGTAAAGTAAAATAAATAGTCTATTTTTACATGCAGTGAACTATCACATACTGTTGATGTGGTCAAAGGAGAAATGGAAAAAAGAATTACATCCACAAGTAATACAAATTTTGCTTTTGGAGACTTATATCTTCAAGATATAAGATTTTCCAATATTTGTGAGCTTTTGACTAATTAGAACTTCTTACTCTCCATTCTTCTTTTTCCTGATTAGTCAAAAAGTAGCCAAAAGGCAAGGTACCAAAACGAGGGGGCTGATGCTGGTACAGCATTCAGACTGAATAACAAGCTCTTAAGTGATTTAGAATTTATCATCTTTGGCTCTGTCCTCATTATGAGGGATGCATTTTTTATTTAAATACCATTGTTGAAATGAGATGATTCAAACCAGTTCCTATTGTTCAGCGATGACGAAAGCCATCTACACCCAGAGAGGCGCCTGTGGGACCTGAGTGTGGACCACAACATGGCATTTTCATGCTTTCTGCTGATGTTTGCTTGCATTTTGTTTTCCTTCTCAGGTTTTTTTTTCTTTCTAGATCCAATTTTTCTTGTGCATCAAGATAACTGTATAAATATGTATACATATATTGGATTTGTCATATTTTAACATAGTTAACATGTATTGGACTACCTGCCATCTAGGGGAGGGAATGGGGCGGGGAGAAGGAGGGAAAAATCTGGAATAGAAAGTTTTATAATAGGTCAGTGTTGAAAAATTACCCATGCATATGTTTTACAAATAAAAAGCTTTAATAAAAATAAATAAATAAATACCATTGTTGAATCATTTCCAATCCTTTGTGACCCCATTTATAGTTTTCTTGGTAAAGATACTGGAGTGATTTGCCATTACCTTTACCAGCTCGTTTTACAGAAATTGAGGCAAACAGGATTAAGTGACTTGTCCAGGGTCAGTCACATGGCTAGTAAGTATCTGAGACTGGATTTGAACTCAGGAACATGAGTCTTCCTGATTACAGGGCTAGTGTTTTACCCACTGAGTCACCTGCTGACTATAAGTAATGCATAAATGCAGTAATCTTTGAACAACTTTCTCTGGACTCTGCCATCCCCTCTAGCTATCACCCTATATCTCTTCTTAGCTGAAGTCCTAGAAAATCCCTGCCTATGTTCACTGCCCCTTCTTCCTCTTGTGTTCAATCCTTTGCAATCTGGCTGCTGGCCTCTTCTGCTCTCATTGTTTAACTAAAATTGCCTTCTCCAAAGTTACAGTGCTCTCTTATTAATTAGCAGAATCCATGTTTTTTTGTCAGCCCTCATCCTTCTCAAATCCTGTTGGTTGTCAGCATGTAGTCCATAGGAGGCTCTTACTAAATGCTGATTGGATTGGACTGAATGCTGAATTGAAGGTCCCCCTTTAGAAGTAGCTGTCACAGTACAGGACTGACTGGCAAGGCTCCCAAGAAGTCTGGTTGAAAGTGAACAGTTAAGGTCATGGTAAGGTAAAACAGATGGGCATCAACCCAACCATTGTTGACTCAACAGCTATTGGGAAAGAAGTAACACTGAAGCAAGATAATTCATTCCCTTGCTATAAATGAACCTGGCCTTGACACTATTTAGCCTAGATAAGCTGCAACCATAGCTACAGTTCTTCTGTCCCAAGGTTCCCTGGGACTTACTATCTATCTGACCTCCTCTCTATTGGAGTTCTTAACTTAGGAGTCCATGATCAGGGAGAGTTAGAGAAAAAAAATCCATCTTTATTTGCATTTATCTCTAAGGGAAATTGAGCCTGTGCTTATTTATGAATGAAGGCTGAGAAGGAAATCCATGGGGTCTCAGACTGCCACAGGACAGTTTGAGAACATCCACCAGATAGCTAGTGCCCTGCTAATATTGCCCCAAACCTCCTGGGCCTTGCCATCTGCCCTGTTGCTGCTCCCCTTCGCCCACCAGCCTGCCTTAGAGGTTTTTTTATGTGTTGTCAGAGTGTGAGCTTTTCCAAAACTGGAACTGCCTAATTTGACTATTCATATCCCTAGCACCTAGGACAGTACTTGGCCCATGGTAGTGAGCACTTAGTAAGTACTTTCTCATTCCTTTTTCATTAGCTCCCAATCTGAACCACTCCTCTGACCAAGCTCTAGAGCTGCTGTGGCTGGCTTTGGATTATCCTGACCTCAGTGCTTCAGGCTGGGCTCACTCACTGATAGATATTAATGAGATCTGATTATTGTCTCCACAGGTGAGGAGCAGACTGAATCTTCTGCTGAGGAATCATCTTTCTCCCAAGGTAAAATAAGATCCCTGTGCGCTTCCCCCTCTGCCTGTGAGGATCCCTCTTCCTTAGAAGGCTCTGACACAGAACTTGTTAGAATGAGAGAGAACTGAGGTTAGGTGGAACCTGACAAGATTAGCAGTAGGGAGGTAGTGTCATGGATGGAAGTGGCTCCTGAGAGGATGATATGAAGTCCCCATTACACTCAGTAAGTCGATAGGGATTTATTAAGCACCTACTATGTGCTAGGCACTATACTAACAGTGGCAATATAAGGAAACACACAAAAAATGGGCTTTGATCTCAAGAAATTCTCAGTCCAGTGGAGGAGACAGCCTGCAAGTGATTGTGCCAAAGACAGGGCCAGGATCAATTGGGGGGATTTCGGGGAAGGAGGGGAGATGGAGGCCTGAGAAAGGTCTTTTGAAGGAAGCCAGGGAAGTTGGGAGAGCATTCCCAGTCCTGGGGGCCAGCCAATCAGGAAGTACAGGGTCTGGTTTGAGGAACAGCTGGGAGTCTAGCGTTGCTGCATCCAAAAGTCTCCCTAAGGAGGTACCAAGTTTAAACTGGAAAAATCAGCCTCTGTTTACTGCTCTGTGAAATGAAGAGATGGGAATAAGTGGTTTCTAGGGAACTTTTCAGCTCTCAATCTGTTAACTTGATTCTGAAGAGAAGAGGAAAAGGTTTTCAGTTTTCTCCAGGTGAAAGGCGCTTTTGGAAAAAAAATGGAGCATATTAAAAGAAAACTAATAGAAGGAGACAGAAATTGTGGGGTCAGAAGACCTGGCTTCAAACAGTATGTTACTGTTTACTAGTTTAGGTAATCTCTTACTTCTTTGGGCCTCAGTTTCCCTATTTGTAAAATTAGCAGGTTGAACTCAATGTTCCTTTTAGCTTTAAATCTCAGATCCCTGATCTCCCCAAATGTGGATCATATGGTCTGCTTGTCTTTAGATCTTAGGGATATGCTTTGAGGATTCCAAGGAAAATGGATGTGGGAAAATACGTGATGAGGAAGTGTGGCCAGGTAACAAGCATTTATTAAGTACCTGCTATATGCCAGGCACTGGGCTAAGCTTGGCAGATATAAATACAGGTAAAAGTAGATAGATCCTGCCCTGGAGGAGCTTATAGTCTAAAGGGGATGAGGTTGGTAGTGATAGCATGCAAAAGGGAGTTGGAAAACTGGGGATCGGGTACCTTTGAAGGGGTCCAGAAAATCAGACTGAAGGTTGGCTGGCTCATCCCATGGCACAAGACTGCTTCGGGATGATAAGGACTGGAGAGCTGTTCCAGGGAGAGGAGGATCTGGGCACTGAGGAAAGTTCCAGGGTGGGAAGTAAATGAAGTATGGGGTCAAGGTCTGGGAGATCAGAAGCAAAGTTGGGAGGTGAGGGGAATGAGGAGAATGTGGGACAATGAAGGGACCTATATTTGTAGTTGGGACCTGGATTCAAACAATGGCTTTGTCACTTACTTGTGTAACCCTGAACAACCACTTCATCCCTTGGTCTCAGTTTTCTTCTCTGTAAAATGGGATTGGACTAGACCTTTAAGATCTCTTCCATTTTTTTAATAGTATTTTATTTTTCCAAATACATACAAAGATAGATTTCAACATTCACCTTTGCAAAATTTTGTGTTTCAAATTTTTCCCCTCTCCTCCCCCTCCCCCTTCCTTAAGATAGCAAGCAATCTGATACAGATTAAACATGTGCAATTCTTCTAAATATATTTCCACGTTTGTAATGCTGCACAAGAAAAATCAGATCACAAAAAATACAATAAAGAAAAAAACTAAGCAAATAAACAACAGCAACAACAACAAAGGTGAAAATACTACGCTGTGATCCACATTCACTCTCTGTAGTTTTCTTTCTGGATGCAGATGGCTCTCTCCATCACACATCTATTGGAATTGCCTTGAATCATCAGATTGTGGAGTAGAGCCAAGTCTGTCACAGTTGATCATCACCATAATCTTGTTGTTGCTGTGTATAATGTTCTCTTGGTTCTGCTCATTTCACTTAACATCAGTTCATGTAAGTCTTTCCAGGCTTCTCTAAAATCAGTCACCTCATTTTTCTTATGAGCTCTTCCAGTTCTAAATCTATGGTTTTATAATGTTTTGTATCTATATGTTATTTGCTTGTATTTATTATAAATTTGTATCTATAAATTGCTGTAAAAATGAGGTATTAAAAAGCAACTATTTTGAAAATTATATATTGTATTCATGGTTGTGATGTAGAAATTTTTAATTTTTGGACCCAGACCTACAATTTTTTTCTTTTGGGGAACTACAATTTTTAAATTTTTGACCCAGACCTATAATTTTTTTTTCTTTTGGGGAACTCCAGGTATGGAAAGTCCTGTTACTACTATATTTATTTTTATTTATTTTACTTATTCATAATAAATAGGGGATGGCTTGGGTCACTGAAATAACTTGACTAGGTTTACCTAGTTGGTATGTGGTAAAGTTTGAACCCAGATCTTCCTAGTTTAAAGTTCCACCTTGTTGCCTGAGATACAGAATGGAATTCATAAAAATGGCTTTTTGTCCTTTGGGGTGACTTGGGCTCCTCATTGCTGCTAACACTCACGCCTTAGTTTGCTGTCCATTTAATTCTTATTTTTAAAGTTTTGTTTTCTTCAGTTACCTTTTTAAGCTCCTTTTGTAACTGGCCAATTGAATTTTTTTGATCATTGAACTCTTTTTCCACTTCACTAATTTTATTTTTCAATAAATTGGTGTCTTTTTCATATCTCTTTTGCAGGGCATCATATCCTTCTTGCACTGATTTCAGTTTATTTTCCCATTTATGCTCCAGCTCTCTTTTGAGGTTCTTTATGCAATCTTCCAGAAAGGCCTTTTGAAAAGGGGACCAGTGATGGTCCTTAATAACTTCCTCTGAAGTTTTGTCTAAAGGAACCTCAGGATCTGGGGTCAGCCCTTCTTTCTCTCGATAGAAACTGTCTATGGTGAGAGCTCTCTTTTGCTTCTTCATTTTTTTTAAGACAGAGTGGATGTCTCTTTAAGGCTCGGAAAAACTGCGGCTGAAGTTCTTTGCCCTGGGGCAATTCGGCGAATTAACTTAAGGTTCTGGGCCGGTGGGGGCTGGGACTAAGTACGAATTACTCCTTAAAGAAGGCAAGTCTGCCAGAACACCTGCCCCCAATCAGGGCAGAGTGTCCCGAGTGCCTCAGATAAACTCCAGGTGTTTAGAATTTGGAGTTTGGAGTTTCTGCCACGATGAGCTGAGTCCCACCCTCACTTCTGGCCTCCACCGAGTCCACTGTTTATCCCTCTGTCCAAGTTAAACAAACCTGATATGAAGTTCTTCAGAGATATCAGCAAGCAGTGTCCAAATATTTCTGGATTTCAAATATTTCGTTGACTTGAAGATCAGTTCAGAGGCTTATTTTATTGTTGATTTGAGAGATCTGAGGAGGATGCAGAGAGTCATGTTTTCACTGCGACATCTTGGCTCTGTCCCCAAAAATCAGTTTGCTGTCCATTTAAAAGATTTACCATTGCATTGTGGTTATTAGAGAGTCTACAGAAGCTTTTGTTGTTTTATATTTACATGGCTTTTTTTTTCCTTTTACAGTGGAAGACCTGACGAAGGAGGGATTCCTGGCTCCTTTCCCATCAGGTACGGTCTCCACTTGACAAGTGGTTCATTTTACAAAATGTCAATAATATTCATAGAAAATAAGCGAGATTTTCTCTCCATTATTTAGGGTTTGGCTGTTCTCCTGCACACTGTGAACACTGTATCACTGAGAATGTAAGTGGACTCAGGATCAAAGGGGCTTTTTTTTTCCCCAAAGAGCCTCAACCAGTCATTGACCCCTGTATGTTTATCTTTTTATCTTTAGAAGCAGAATGAGCAGGTGGTACCCAGACTGCTTTCCAGGGGACAATTTTTGTAAGTGATCCTGAATGTAATATTAGGGCAGCTTCATGTTTTTTAAAGACTTTTTATCCCTATCCCAAATGAGAGAGTCTCCAACGATTCGTTAACAAATTGTTATGTGATCTTTCTGTGGTGTTGTGTGGGACGGTGAATCTTACTTGAGGTTGACCATTGGGCTGTTCCCTCTTCCTCCTTGTCTCTGTTTTTGGAAATCCTGGCCCACTCAAAGGCCGGCCCAAATGCTCTTTCTTCCTAAAGCCTTCCCTGATCCCTCCAGCCTGAAGCCAGCTTTCCTTCTTCTTATAGTCCATGGCTCTTTGGGGCAGCCATTTCTCTGTTCCATTTTAGTCTCATTCTGTCTTGATTCCAGTCTGATCTGCTTGCTATTTACTTGACAGCTGGGTATTTGTTTTGTTATTATATGCCTGTTTGAGAGATGATGAGGTGGTTTAGGAAACAGAGAGCTTGGGCCTTGGAATCAGGATCATCTCTGTTTGAGTCCAGTCTCTGCCTCTGACACATATTGGCTGTGTGATCCTAGGCTTGTCCATGAGCCCCAGGTGCCACTCTGAGATCAGAAGGGACACAAGAACTGTCCATCTGTATCACAAGGGCAGGGCTTGGTTCTTAACCTGGAATCCATGGTGTCTGCGTGTCTGATTGTAGATGTGTGTATGTGTTTGTATTTGCTCAAACATGTACATGTGCGCACACATGTGGGTGTGTAGATGCAGGTGTTCTGTGTCTATGTGTGCGTATGCTTGTGTCCTCATACAACTATGTATTACATATGCATGTGTACAATTTGTGCATGTGTCTGTGAGTGCACATTCATGCATATGTGTGCAGTGTGACTGTATACTTAGTCACAGGTACATGTGTGCCAGTGTGTGAGTGCACACAAACGCATGTGTCCACACATGATTGTGCCATGTTGTTGTGTGTATATATATATATATATATATGCACAATTTGTATTTAACATAACTCTTTCAGTGTATTGCTTTCCTCTGTGACCTTGTTTTTTGTTTTATCCATCTAGCAATATTAGCTATCTAGCAATCTGAGGAGGGGTCTGTTTGCCTCACCATGTGGTCACAGCAGTCCATGAGACAAATAAAGCTTTAGAACTTAAGTGGTGGAGGGAGTTTCACAGTGGGATTTTAACCCACTGACCACATTTTAGTCTGGATCTTATTTATTCCCCCCAGACCATCTAGTTCTCTGCTAGACTGCCCCTTCTGTGAGGACAGGTATCCAGACTTCATGATTTTGGTGTCTCTCCCAAATGCTAGCATACACATTCACCAAAGCAGGCACTTTTTCTGTGATTATTTCCAATTTCTCTTGGATACAGTATAGTTTTTAATTGTTGTCTCCCTCCCCCATGAGCAAGAATAATGATTGTTTTTTTTCTTTTAATTTTTCTTGTACCCCCATCACTTAACACAGTGCTTGACATATCATAAGCACTTAGTAAATGCTTGTTGATTAACTGACTTTTTGGGATGTGGTCTGCACATCCCATGGTCTGCATGATTTAATTGATGTAAAGAATTCCCATAACAAGTGCAGATTAGACCCAGCTTGTGGTCTTGGGGTATTACCTGAAGTTGCTCAGAGGTTGAGCCTAAAATCACACAGCAACATGTTTCAGAGGGAGGACTTGAACTCAAGCCTCTCTGACTCTGAGGCTGGCTTTCTACCTTGTACTGCCTCAAATAGCAACTTTGAAATGAGGCAATGAATCAAATGAGACCATCCTTTCTCTTAGTGTTTGAAGTAAATTAAAAACTTAAATAGCTTTTAAGTCATTTTCCCCATGAATGACAGAGATAGTTTTAAACTAACTCACTGTTAATATAAAATGTCTAATGCAGGTTGAAGGTAGACTGTGAAGGAACGTACCAGTGTGCCCGGACAGGCCTAATTTTTGAAGTCAACAAGAAGACTGACATCAAGTATTCAGTTTTGTCCTGGAGCAAATATGCCGACTTGGTGGTTAAGCCGTGGGTCGTCGGCGGGCCCTTATTCGACGTCAAATGTGACCCCACCATTCTCGTCTCCATCCAGTTTCCGCATTCCCTCTGCTTGGGCCGTAAGTGTCCTTCAGGCCTTCTGTACCAGCTTCAAAAGGGCTGATTTCCATGGTAGGCCAGCACCCTAATAGTGTCTCTGCACATCTTTACAGATCACGAATCCTCGATGACGTTCAAAGTGTTCCACATCACAAAGTCAGGTCCCGCTCTTGAATCCACCGTAGATCACTCCAACACCCACGTCAAATGGCACGTGAGCTCCCTTTCTCCAGTTGGGCCAGTCATTCAGGCCCAGGAAACCGTGCAACATCACGGGGCAGTGATTTTATACAAAGTTATCGACGGCCACCCATCCTTGTCCTTTCGCGTCTATGTAGCTACGAATAACGACTCCTTCATCAGGGTAAGGCCTTTGAAAGCACCTTCAAATTCAGTTCTCCTTGGCCTTCAGGGCTCTTTTTAGCTTTTAGATGCTCTTGTGCAGTTCAGCTTGGTTGAGTTGGGGCTCCTGATACTTAAATGTCTGAGGGGAAAAAGGTGAGTGCCTAAGTATGGAACCTTTAAGCACTTAGGGTTCAGGAACCTGAGGTTCCTAAAGGACCCAGAATTTCCTTAGGGGGATCTACTTGGAAAAGTGGGCAATTCAATGGTAAAGGAAAAGGACTTTCCCCTAAGCCTGGGCCATTTTCATAAGGTCAGGGTTTGGGCATTGTTAGACCCCTGGAAAGGAGTTCTGAGCCAAGTGAACTCTAGGCTAAATCCAAGGTTGGAATTTATTGAGATTGAGATGGCAAGAAAAAAAAGCAAACCCAAACTCAGTTACTTAAGTCTGATCAATAACAAGGAGCCAACCAGACTGAGCTGGAAAGTAGCAGCCTGGTCTCCCCATTCTAGACCTCTCTAGCCATGACTGGGAGCTGTCGTATCCACTGTGAGTTTCTAACTGTGACTTGCAACCTAAGTGAGTCCCAGAAGGCCCAAGGCTAGCGAGAACATAAACATGTGGTGCTCACTGCAAATAGTCCATTTCAGGCCAACTTGATTTATCAGACTAGGGCATCATCTGTACAAAGGAGCCTGTCAAGGCAGATAGGTGCCTTCTGGCTCCAGCCTCCAGGACCTAATCTAAGGACCTCTAGGACACCCTGAATCATTTCTCAGAAGGCATTTCCCAGGAGTCCTTTGGATAGAGATTTCCCTAGGGGACAGGTTAAACATTCTGGATTTCCCAGCTGCCATTTCTTTCTCTTCCTCCTTTTTCCTCTGTGGCAGCAGCAGGTAACATATTTGAAGGCATACCTATCCTGTGCTCAGAGGCAGATGTGGTGCAGAGAACAAATTGGCATTCTGTAGGGCAATATGACCTGAGCTTCCAGGGTGCAGGATGAGAATATGGTGCCAATATTTTGGAAGGAAACCATTAGTTTGGGCTACAAGTCAGCAAAAGGCTGGGTTTTGTCCCTAACTGCGAGCCAAGACAAGGAGAAGCATTGATCAATTTATTGGTGGCCAGATGGTGCAGTGGTTACAGCACTGTGTTTGTCATCAGGAAGACCTGAATTCAGATCCCTCCTCAGATACTCGCAAACCTCTTAACTCTTCTCAACCTCAGTTTACTCATCTGTAAAATAAGCATAATAATCTCACTTTCCTCATAGGGCTGTGGTGAGGATCAAATGAGCTAATGTGTAAAGTGCATTTTAAGCCTTAAAGCATGCCATAAATGTTGGCTATTACTATATTGAAGGCAACTAGGTGCTGCCCTCATAGAGCACTGGTCTGGGAATCAGGAAGGCTTGTCTTCAAATCCTACTTCAGATACTTTCTAGCTATGTAACCCTGGCTAAATCATTTCACCCTATTCGCCTCAGTTTCCTCATTTGTAAAATGAGCCAGAGAAGGAAATGGAAAGCCAGTCCAGTATCTCTGCCAAGAAAACCCCAAATGGGGTCACAAAGAGCCAGAAACAATTGAAAAATGACTCAACAATTATTAGAGTGAAGGGAGCCTGCATGGGGTGGGCAGGCTTCTAAGTCTGGTGTATTCCAGAGACAAGAGGCCAACTTTCTAATCTATTTTTTGTCTGAGACAGGACAGACACTGTTCTTGGGCAGGGACTGGGGTCCTCCTCCTCCTTCTCCTCCTCCTTCTCCTCCTCCTCTTCCTCCTCCTCTTCCTCCTCCTCTTCCTCCTCCTCTTCCTCCTCCTCCTCCTATTCCTCTTCCTCCTCTTTTTCTCCCCCCACCCCCCAGCGTCACACAGCTAGGAAGTGTTAAGTGTCTGAGACCAGATTAGAACTCAGGTCCTCCTGACGTCAGGACTGGTGCTCTACCCACTGCACCACCTAGATTCTTCTAAAATGACTTTAATCAAGAAAGGGAAGATGGGGGGGGGTTCTCCACTCTGCCCCTGCAGCCGGGTGAGTGAGCCCACTAGAGAGTTGCTGCCTGTTGAAAGCAGTGTGGAGGGGCTGTCTCCTCCTGGAATTGCCTTGTCTCTTATCCTTGTGGGTGCTATTCTGAGAGTAGGTACATATACAGAGAGAATGGAAACGGAACAGACAGAATACGTAGCCAGTATTCATTGAAAGCTGCCTGTGTGGGATGATCTGGGCCAGACTCTTGCTCAGATCTGTTCATCAGATTTTGTTTTCTGTTGTTTTAATTCTGAGTATATTCTTTTCCTTTCTCCCACACATAGATCCATCCTTATAACAGGAATAAGAAATAGAAATTTAAAAAAAGCCAGTTCAGCAATGTCAATCAGTAGTTGAGTCCTGGGTGCCCGTGTCTTGAGCAGCTCTGACTACGTTCTTGGCAATGGCATCAAATTTGAGAAAATAAGTGTCTTCTGTTCCAAAATTCTTTGTGCCCCTCTGCAAAGTGAGGAGGACGGCGTGTGTGCTCAGTTCCTCCTCATTACAAGCATCTGGTGTCATTTGATTTATTATTTCATTTACATGATTCTAGTTACATGTATCTGCCCACCTCGCTTTGCCTTAGTTCATACAAATCTTCCTATGGTTCTCGGAATCCTTCTTCACTGTTGCTTTTTTTGAACTAGATTTTTATTCCTATCTTTGCTTTTGCATCAGGTGGGTTTTCCCTTGTATCCTGATATCAACTTTTGTGTGTGTGGGGAGGGAGGCATTTGGGGTTAAGCGATTTGCCCAGGATCATATAGCTAGTAAGTGTTAAATGAGGCCGGATTTGAATTCAGGTCCTCCTGATTCCAGGCCTGATGCTTTATTCACTTTGACACCAGCTGCCTCCCCCACAAATTTTTAAGAAGTGGGAAAAGCAATCCAGTAAAACCGATCAGCACTTTTGAAAGAAACCTGATGGGAGATGCAATGCTCGGTAGCCAGGGGCCCCCCTGAGTTCTTCAGAGGAGTCATCTCCTGTCTGGGGCCAGGATTGTTCTGTATAGCCTCCCAGCATTAAGTTTTGGGGCCTTCGTTCTGTTTCCATGGTTGTGATCACTGTGGGTATCGTCTTCCTGGCTCTCTCTGGACCTTGTCACTTTGCATCAATTCCCTTAAGTCTTTGCAGGCTTCTTGGTATTCATCATGTTTGTCATTTCTTGCAGCTCAAGAAGGTCTCATTACATTCATTTGTCATCCTTGGGCTCCCCATTCTCCAATCAATGGCCGTCTCCTTTGTTTCCAGTTCTTTGCCACCACAGAAAGTGTTGCTAGGAATATTTTGTTATTTGTGGGGACTTTTCTTTCTGTCTTTAATCTCCTAGAAGCCTGTACCTAGCAGTGGGAACCCTCGATCGAAGGGGTATGGACATTTTATATACTTTTTTTTTTAAAGCATAATTCTAAATTGCTTTCCAAAGTGACTGGGCCCGCTCCTGGTCCTTGCTACTCCTCCTTTCCAAAGCTCTGCTAGCACTGACTGACCCTTTCTATGCTTTGCTTTCTTCCCTGGTTTGCCATGTGAAATGCTAACAAACACTTATTAAATATGCCAGGCCATGGGGCATATGTTCTGTCCATCGCTCAATCTTGTTGCATATATATGTCTTTTTAACTTTGAAATCATGTATTGAAAACCAAACACTTTTTGTGACATCTGAGGCAAGAGCAGGAAACAATGATTTGACTATAAAAAAGCAAAAACCAACCAAACAAAAAACAACAGCAATCAATCCGAGCCACGTGATTTAGGCTCCAAATGAGGCTCTGCTTTTCTGACCTAGTCAGAAGTTAAAAATATTATTAAAAATTATTTAAAAAGATTATGTTTTTTTTAAAGCTCAGCAAAACCACCAAATGCTCAGTAGTTTGAGTGAAATGGGGAATCCTCTGGGTTAATGAGAGATCTGAATTATAGAAGGTTTTCCCTAAAATTGTGCCTTTTGAGTACTGTATAATTGTAATGATCAAGTTTGTCTCTGAAGAGAACAACTCCTCTCCTTTGCAAAGAATGGGGAAGATAGGGTTCTGAATGGTGCATGTCCTGACAAATTCTTAGCTATTAACCAATGTTACTGAACTGTGTTTGTACTCTAATTTTTAAATTTTTTAGTCTAACAATAATAGTAATAGCATTTATATTGCATTTTAAAGTTTGTAAATCACCTCAGAAATATTATCTCATTTGATGCGCACCATAACTTTAGGAGGTAGGGACTATCCTTTCTTTCTCTTTCTTTTTCTCTCTTGCTCTTGTACTCTTTCTCTCTCTCTTGCTCTCTTTCTTTTTCTCTCGCTCTCTTTCTCTCTTTCTTTCTTTCTCTCTCTTGCTCTCTTTCTCTCGCTCTTGCTCTCTCTTGCTCTCACTCTCTTGCTCTCGCCCCCTCTCTTGCTCTCACTCTATCTTGCTCTCTCTCATCTCTTTCTCTCACTCTCTCATCTCTTTCTCTATTTCTCTCTCATCTCTTTCTCTCACTCTCTTTCACTCTCCCATAGTTGAGGAAACCGAGGCAGACAGTGGTTAAGTGGAGAAGGAAAGAGGAAGAATATATCTGAAAATAAAGGTGATATCAAAACAAAAAGCAAACAATAATAGTTTTTAAAAGAAAATAGATTAGCGTGTCTTTATTAAAACTAAAACAACAAAAAAAGCATAGTTCTGTTATTTTCAGGAGTATATGGTCCTTTGGATTCACCACTTGTTTCTGTGCTGACCAGACAGGGGTCCCCTCCTAGGAACTCCCTCCTACTTTTCTGGATCTGTGTTTATAGTATTGGGAGCCCCTTTTGAATGTATGTGTCCGGAGGGCAGAACTCCTGCTTGGGTTTTGCAGCTCTTGACATCTGCGGTTAGCTGGTCTGGCCCTTAATCAAAGCTAAGTTGCCCAACTGACCCAAGTAGGTAAACTCCTCCATTAGCATATAAATTGTTAATGTGTTAGAGATTTTAAAAACTTTTCTTTTCCTTTTAAATCTGGTTAAACGAGCTCTGCCTTCTTATTTACAGAGTGATTTACTTAGGGAAATCTTCTCAGATAGCCTTTCTAGATAGAAGTGCCATAGATCTAGAATTTGTGACTTTGTGCTTAATAAGGCCTTATTATTAACTAAGAAAAACAAAGGAAAGAAGTTTTTTTTTAAAAGCTTTCAAAAGCAGCTTTGATGAAGTTGAGGTGAGGAATAGAGGTCCTGGGAGAGATTTGGTTTTTTAAAGGAAGAAAATACACTGAGGAAGGAAGTGCCTTTCATCTGTTATTTTTAGGGTTTGTGGGTTTGGGGCCCCTTTCTTCCTAGGGTGACTTTTTCCTGTTAGACAGAGAGGGAAAGGTAACTCTGACCTCTGCACTCAGGAAACCTGGTCCGGTGCTAGCTGTGGCTGCCCTGCTGCCACCTTGAACCACTTCCTTATTTGTAATCTTGGAATAATACTCTCATCCATCCCTCCCCTCCTAAAATAGGCAGTTAGGAGTGAGGAAGTGAGGAGTGAGGATCGAGGAAGGAGTGAGTTCAACTATGACTTCAGATACTAACTGTGTGACCCAGGCAAGTCACTTAACTCTATTTGCCTCAGTTTCCAAAATGAGTTGGAGAAGGAAATGACAAACCATTCCAGAGTCTTTGCCAAGAAAACACCAAATGGGGTCACAAAGAGTCAGGCCTAACTAAAATGACTGAACAACAGCCACCCTTTCCTCCTTATCCCTTCTGCTGGGTATGAGAGGAAAACAAAACAAGAGATCAATTCCTGAGTACAAAGAGACCCCAGAAATAAAGGTAGATCCTTCTATTGTTCTGCTGGTACCTTCCATCTTGAGAGCCTGCAGTGAAAAAATACTAATCAGGTCGAGAAGCAGTATGACCTAGGAGACAGCGAGGTATCCCAGCAATCTGTAAGACCCAAATGGAAATCCTGCCTCTGACCCATCCTGGCTGTTTGATTCTGTCGTCTGTCAGGGTTCTAGGCAACACCTCTAGGATGATAAATTGCAGAGAAGGTACTGGGAATAGGGATTAAATCATAAGGTTAATTGAATTAGAATGTCAGTACTCAATGCCCATTCATGCCATACTCTAGAAAAGGAAAAGCTACTAAAATGTAGAGACTTAGGCAAAGAAATCAGAGCCGTGGTAGGGATGGACTGATCCTTCCTTTTTGTCCTGTCTGCTGTAGAGCCTCCCAAAGATACTGAGTTTCCATCTCAATTCTTTTATCTCATTATAAAAAGCAACTATTTTGTCTATTGTGTTCCAGAGAATAGGTAGATAGCAGGAATCCTAGCAGAATGGTTGTTACCTGGTTAAAATCATGATAATGATATCTGGATGACAACAGTGACCTTGTCAACAGAATTCTTCCCTGATCATTCAAGGACACCTTCCAAAGGATTTCGTGTGAGGGTTCGAGGAGCTCCAGGGGAAACTGGCAGATTCCTCTGCTTCCTTGTCCCTGAGCTCCTGGACAGTGGCCTTCCTAGCAACCGTAGGAAAGGCCATTAAGGACCAGGGTGATGGGAACAGGTGCCTATTGGCTCTGTTCTTCCTTTAATTGTCCTTCCAGGGTTGTCTCTAATGAATTCCAGCTTAATTCCTGTTTTCACCTTTAGGATATTGCCAAAGCTGTCAAACACTCTTCCAAGAAGTTCATGAAGATTGACAAGCCTCCTGTGTGTCTGAAACTGCTGGAGAATGGGAAGCGATACCGCCTGGTCAGTGAGCCAGAAGCCGAGATCACTCCAGAGGTTGGTGTTTCTTTGGGTTCCATAAAACAGCGGGAATGATCAATCTGAAGGGGTCACTTTGGGATCTAGTATATAACTTTCAAATAACCAACATTTAGAGTCAGGAAGACCTGATTTCAAATCCAGACTCAGATATTTGCTAGCTAATGTGACCCTGGCCAAGGTACTTAATCCTTCTGCCTCAGTTTCCTCAACTGTAAAATGGAGATATTAATAGAACCTGCCTTCTATGTTCCGAGTATCAAAGGAGATATTTGTGTAGTGCTTTGTAATCCTTAAAGTGCTATTATAAATGGTAGCTATTGTTGTTACCATTATCCCCAGTTCTCTTGAATTAACTTTTAAAATGTAAAAAATGAATTTTAGACCTCACTTTCTCTATTTGGCTTATCTTCCCTCCTCCATTTAGTTAGGGTTTATTAATTAAATTCCTTTTAAAAAAAACTACTTAGTTTCAAATGAATTAAAAAACCATAGAGCCATGGGCTATTGTATTCATTGCCTGTATCAGGAGTCTTAGGTTTGCAGTAAAAGGGCCTGGGTTTGGAACTCTGTTTTTCCCCTTAGTATTTGCTAAGTCATTTAACTTTTCTGTGCTAAGTCATTTAATTTTTCTGAGACTCAATTGTTCCATCTGTAAAATGAGGAGATTGGACTTCCAGCTTAAATCTGTGGTTTTCTGATAAAGGTAGGAGGGATTGGGGAAAGGAGGAAGAAAAGTAGTTTGCAGCTTCTGTTGACTGGGCCATTTGACCAAGAATCACCTGGGGACTGCCTCAGATTTTTAAAAGAGGTTTTTGTTCTATTTATTCTTTTTTTTGTTCCATTTATTCTTAGCCATGTTCCCCACTCCATGTTCTCTCACTTGGTTTCCAAAAGTGTACTCAGAACACTTTGGTCTATGACAGTGCAACTTTTTGTTTCTTTGACCTTCTCAGAACATCTGCATGGACCTAGGGATCTAGAACCATAGCTTGCTGTTTAGCTCTTTATTCCTTCAAGTTGTGAGGAACACCCAGATTACAGATACATTGCCAGTTGCCATAGCTAAGCCCTTCAGTAACCTGAGAAAAAGCTGAACATTTTACAAAAGCTGAATTTGATTTGGGTTGGGAAGATTAATAAACCTATAAACCAATAATGTTGAAAAGTAACATAGAAATAGGATGTGGTTACAGTAGGTTGGGCAGGTGCAAAACTTCTCCATAAGAAAGTCATTTTCTCACAGTGCTTCATGTGGCATGCAGAATTGTTTATAGCAATATGATGTTCTCTAGGAGCACAACAAAATTAGAAGGCCGAAACCCTGATCCCACTTTTGGCAACTGGTGAGAAATATTGTGTAAAACTTTGAGAAGCTCCCTATGAGCATGGAGTCCCAGAAAGTAAAACAATGAGTTAGGGAGTAAGGGAAAGATAGGGAGTTCCATCAGTTAATTAGTTCTGAAACCATTTAAATATACTGTCTTGCCATTTATACTATGCTTTGTAGTAGATTGAATGCTGGATTTGAATCACAAAGACCTGAGTTCAAATCTTGCCTCAAAAATTTTACTAGTTATGTGAATTTGGGCAATTTACTTATTTGAGTCTCAGTTCCATATACATAAAATGAAGGGTTTGGATTTGATGTTTTTTAATCTCCCTTTCAACTCTTGTGATGCTATGAAATCTTTGGTTGAAACCCAGATATTCCATCATATTTTTCCCTCTGCTTTCTCTTTTTCCTCATTATTTAATATTTTATTTTACATGTAAGCACAATTTTAACATTCTTTTTCCCCAAATTTTTGAGTTCCAAATTTTCTCCTTTCCTTTCCTTCCCCCCTCATTGAGAAAGCATGCAGTTTGACATAGATTACACATGTGTAGTCATGCATAACATCTTTCTCTCTATTCTGTGGGGAAAAAAAAACACAGACAAAAAATAATCCAAGAAAAATAAAGGAAAAATATCCTTGATTTGCATATAGGCTCTTGTGAGTTTGCTTTTTAAAAATATCTGTAGATATATTTCAATAACTATTACAAAGATGATTTTAGTGCCTTTTGTAGGTTCACTTGTTGAACACATAATAATCAATTTTCATTCTAATCTTTTGTTTTTTATTTAATACATTTTAAAACATCTCTGGGAAGAGATCTGGAAGGTTTTTCAGGTTCCCAAAGAGGGGTCTATGATCCCAAAAAAGGAGAACCCACGTGGGAAAGTGACATGCTAAAAGAAATATAGATGATTGGGTCAATTGTCATTTGTTCTCTCATGAGGACAAATTATTTTTTCTGAATGGTTAGAGCAGTAAAGCTCAGCTTTATGGGCCTTTCTTCCCACAGCCCTTCTAGCACTGACTCTTAGCATCTTTTCTTAACTTTGCTATAATTTGATCACTTTGGCCAAGATGCATTTGTGGGCCTTACACAAGGCCCTTGGTGATGATGTGTTTTGCTATGAATAAGTGTGGTGTTTTTGTTTTTGTTTTGCTGAGACAATTGGGGTTAAGTGACTTGCCCAGGGAAGTGTTAAGTGTCTGAGCCCAAATTTGAACTCAGGTCCTTCTGACTTCAGGGCTGGTTTTCTATCCATTGTACCACCCAGCTGCCCCAGTAAGTGTGTTTTTTTTTAAAGATTCTTTTCTCTTCTAGGAAATTGAATTTGTTGATGGTTCCCTTCTGAAGTTGAAAAGTTACATCGAAGTCTTTTTGGAGCAACCTTTGGAGTTCAAGTTGTCTTTGGTTGAGCTGGATTCTGAGGAAATTGTTTGGAAAGCAAAACTCCGAGAATGTGAGTGTTCCTTTTGTTGGTGGAGGCTTGTTTACTTATTCTGAAGGGAATTAGTGCTTATGTTAACCCAGGTTCAAGTCCCCCAATACATATTGGCTGTGGGACCCTGGTTCTCAGTGCTCTAAGCAGCCCTCAGTGCTCGAAGCAAAAAAGGCGTTGACCTGCATAGATGGAGGGACTTTCCTCAACTTGGAATTCCTTAGGCTAGTGAAATGACCAGCCCTGTCCCTTTTCCTGTCCCTTTTAATGACCCCTCCCTGTAATATTTAGAAATCAGAATTAGGTCCCAGATGACAGAAATAGGAGTTTGCCTTGAAAATGAGTAGATCCTTTGAAAAGGGGATTGGGCTGTTTGAGGAACCTCTTGCTAGGGTGGAGAAAGGGGAAGGAACAATAAGCCCTGATCAGGATGATGGATTCTTGGTCATGGTGATCATAAAGATCCATTCTAATTTTTTAAATACTCTTATTTTGGAAAGCCTGATTTCTCTGATTTTCAGAGAATTCTTTCCTTCAAGTCCATGTATATACAGCTAACTCCTTTTTATGCTACAAAGAACCACTGGATAACAAGTCAACAAACTCCCTTTTTGTCCTAGCAAATAATCTAGTTTTTAGTTAGTCTTCAAATCTTAATCTCTATAGTAAATGACTACAACAATATAGAATCTCTTCTTGATGATGAGCAGGAAATTCTGAATTTTGACTTTTTTTATTTTAATCAACAATCAATTATATTTAATCAACAATTGAACATTTGTTGATATGTTATTTTCCTTGTTATTCCCAGATCTGCATAAAATAAGCTTCAAATAAATGACTATTTATCAGGCAATGCTATGACTATGGAAATAATCTGCACAGACTTATATAATAATAGTAGCAACAGTCCAAAGGAAAATGATGAAATTTCATTCTTTATTCAGTTGATAATAGCTTTTAAGTGTTGGGGGAATGGAGATAGAGGCACTTAGATGAGAAAATTTCTTGATGGTGAGATGCGAACAGTTTCTATCCTATTCTTTTTGTTCAAAGTCAACTCATTCATCAAGATTTTCCAAAAGTTTTAGGGATTTCTATCAAATGTATCCAGAGAAAAGGCTTCCCATGGATAAAGGAGTTGGTTTTCAGGGAAGCTTCAAGGAAGGAAGAATGTCTTAAGAGATCTATTCCCAAAGCTGCTGACTATCTTAGTTCCAGATCCCAAACCCAGCTACCATATGGTGTCCTTGCCTGTACAGGAAGGGGCCACAGGAGATTAGGTAGTGGGAACTGTGCCAGTGGTTAGCAGGTGACTGACTGCTGAAAAGCAATCAACAAGCTCTTGGAAATGGGGGCAGAGTATTTCAAGTATAACGTTCCCTTTTAGGAGTTAAACTAATTCAAAAGTCAAACCCAGAATGACTTGAAATATCAGATCCAGAGGCTGGACCGGAAAGAACGGTCTAAATTTGGAGAGTAACAAGTGCAAAGTCAAGGAGAAGTCCATAGAGAGCCAGATGAGGAAAATGTCACAAAGAGTGAGTGGGGTGCCCCTAATAGCTTAACTCCATTCAGCAGACACTGATGAAGGGCCCAGTGTGTGCAGAACACAGTGATGACTTGCTGCTTCCTGCAGAGTCAGCCCAAGGCCAGCTGCATGTGAGATAGCCCCCATGATGGAAATCCAGTGGTGGCTTTCGGGGCATCCTGCCGACAAACCGATAAAAGCAAATCAAGCTCAGATTGTTATTCTTCTCCCGGGAGCATGTGGTTATTTCCACGGCCCTGTTCCCCAGTTCCTCTCCAAAATGCTTTTTATTTCCCTTCCAAAGATCTTCATCTTTGAATGTTTTAACAGGTGACTGGGTCCAACATGATCAGAACCAGAATATTCAGAAAAACAACACGAACTGTAAGTTATCATGACCGGCGTTTATGGGGTATGGCGTGCTAAAAAAAAAAATCAAATCAATGGATTTATTCCCTTTTGTCATCCTGCACAGTGTTCGATCTCCTGCCCTAAGGCAAAAGTATCAAAAACATTGCTTCAATTGGGGCCTGGGGGGGAACCCCTTCTGCCTCTTCTGAATCATTCTTTAATTTGTTTTTCTCTGAATCTTGACTTTGTGCTCTGGGAGGAAAAAGGGTGGGAGCTAAAGATGAAATCAAGAAATGAAAGATCATTTGTTTATCTCTTCTGTAGTTAACAGAAGACGGAAAATGAGTGACAGTTTACCTGACGAGAATTACATGAAAAGAATAAAGCAAATTGATACTTCAGGTGTGTAAAACTTTTTGTTCAGTTTCAGTGCTTGTGCTCACCCCAACCGCCCTAATGATCCCCTAGCTCATCTTGTGGCCTAGAATTTCTGTCTCCCTCTCAGGCTGTCCTTCCCACTTCTGCCTCAGTGGCCTTGACTCCATCCTCTCCCTGCACAAACTCCATCAACACCCCCCACAAGCACCCTACTCATTGGCCTTGAATAAAGTCTGAACTCCTCAGTTTGGGAGGGGAGGCCCTCCCCAAGATGACCCTGGTTTGCTCACCATGGCACCTACCAGGCCCTTCCCTCTTGCCAAACAGAGCCCCTCGCCAGTGCCCTGAGCAAACTGCCCTTCTCCTGCTTGTGTGTCTGTTGAAATTTTGCCATCTTAAATGCCACCTCTTTCAGGAAGCTTTCTCCACCCTGCAGTTCCTCCCAGAAGTTCTTATTCTCTCTCCCCTTCCTTTCCTTCTCTGTTCCTCTCCCTCTCTATTCCCCCTCTTTGTCTCTCTCATTCTCGCTGTCTCTGTCTCTCTTATTTATCTCTGTCTCTTCTCTCTCTCTCTGTCTGTCTCTGTCTTTATCTCTGTCTTTGTCTCTCTCTCTGTCTCTGTCTCTGCGTTGTCTCTCTCTCTGTGTGCCTCTCTGTCTCTCTCTCTGTCCCTATCTCTTTCTCTCTTCTCCTCTATGTCTCTCTCACTCCCTTTCCCCTTTCCCACCCTCACTCCCTACTTTGGGCTCCTCAGGCTCTTTTTAGTATCTCTTTTATGGCATTTGTCATTTAGTTTTCTCAGTCATGTCCAACTCTTTGTGATCCTATTGAGGTTTTCTTGGCAAAGATACAGGAATAGTTGGATATTTCCTTTTCTAACTCATGTTACAGATGAGGAAACTGAGGCAAACAGGGTTAAGTGACCTGCCCAGGAGCACAGTGTCTGAGGCTGCATTTGAACTCCGTTTTCCTGTCTGTGCACTCTGGCACCCTCTAGTGGCCATTATAACCAGATTTTATTTTCCTCATGGTTCCTTCTTGCATCTTTTTCTGATTAGAATTGTAGTCTCTTGAGAAAAAGGCACTTCTTGTTTTGATCATTTTAACAAATAATCAAGAAGCGTGAGGGGCTTTCGGCAGTTCTATGCTAGGAAATGTTCAACCATTGGCTCTCCCCATTCTCCCAAATGTGCATTTGACAGACTTTAAAGTTTATCTGCTTTAATTACATTTTTCTATCACTTTCTTAAATATAGACAATAACAAAATTAATCAAGGCCTGAGATGGAGCAATTGCCAATTTCTGAGGTGTTAATATTCACAGAGAAAATTTAACATTTGGCTTCCCACTCTGAGCTCCCTCCAGCACACCTCTGGGTCTAACAGATAGATTGCTGGACCTGAGCTCACTTCTGGCTTCAGACACTTACTGGCTGTGTGGCTTAACTTCACTCAGCCTCAGTTTCCTTATGTGTAAAATGAGAATTCTACTAGCACCTGACATACAGGGTTTGAGAACCAAGAGATTTAGATGAAAATTATCATTCATGATCATGATCATGATTATCATCATTATTTCTGAGTGCCTTACAAACTCTAGGGTAGGTACTGGAAATACAAAGATAAAAATGAACTTGTTCCTGTCTCAAGGAGCATTTTATTCACTTTGCTTCTCATATATCCCATAGTACCTAACTATGTCTTGCACATTGTAGGTGTGTCTTGCACATAGTAGGACTTTACTAAAATTTTTTGGGGGTGGGTGATTTTATTTATTAACAAAAACATGTGACTTTTTTGTTTATTTTCCTGAAGCAATTATAATTATTCAGGGTGATACAGCTAGTAAGTATTAAGTATTAAATGTCTGAGTTTGGATTTGAACTCAGGTCCTCCTGACTTCAGAACCAATGCTTTATCCACTGTGCTATCATGCTGCCCCCATGAGGAACATTTTAAAAACAACTCAGCCTTGTGATAGTCCTTAATAGGACAGTACAACTTGTTTTGAGATTCTATCGTTTAACTCTTTAAAAAATGTGTTCCTGGGGGCAACTAGTTGGTATAGTGGATAGAGCACCAGTCCTGAAGTCAGGAGGACCTGAGTTCAGATCCAGACTTAGACACTTAACACTTCTTGGCTGTGTGACCCTGGGCAAGTCACTTGATTCCAATTTTCTCAAGAAAAAAACAATGTGTCCCTGGACTCAGTGTGCCTGGGCTGTGCATGTATGGGCTTTTCTCTAATTTCCTCAGTGTCTATTAACAGAATTAATTAATGCTCTTGATACCCAGTTTCTCAAAAATTAAGAAATGGGATCATTCTGGTATTTAGGGGGAAAAAATCAATTGTTAACCAGGAAGCTAAAATAGTTCTCTCTAATCTGTATCTTGGTTTTTTGTTAAAATTTTACCTATGGAAAATTATTCCCTTCCCCCTGCTTTGGAAGGTTTTTAAAGTTAGAAATACCCCAATTAGTATAAAGAGGACTAAAATAAGATTTAAAATTTTTTAGTATAAATTAGGAATAAACTTAAATGATGAGATTTGTCTTTGCTTTTCCAGTTTGGGGACATAAATTTTTAGAAGGGACCTTGGGACTTAGGGAGCCCAATTTTGGTGGTCTACAGGGAGGAATAATTAGCCTTGGGGGGACTCTGGGTTGATGGGGGTAGGGAGGTGCCTTATGTATGGTATCTCATGTGATCATTATGCTAACCCTATGGGTAGGAAGGGCGTGAATATTATTTTCCCCATTTTGATGGGTCAGAAAACTGATACATAGAAATGATGAGACCATATAGATGAGAAGTTGAGAAGCTGAGCCTGGAACCCAGGGCATTGAGGCAGTGTGCTTCAGTGGTCAGAAGCCTGGATTTGGGTTCAAACTCTGCTTTGGTGATCACTGCCAGTGTGAGCTTGGACAAGTCAGGAACCTCTTGGGGCTTCCTTTAAATCTGACATTGATGCCATTGAGTAAGATAGTACAGTTTGAAAGGAGGGATTTGAGGGGCAGCTAGGTGGTGCAGTGGATAGAGCACCACCCTGAAGTCAGGAGGACCTGAGTTCAAATTTGGTCTCAGATACTTAACATTCCCTAGCTGTGTGACCCTGGGCAAGTCACTTAACCCCAATTGCCTCAGCAAAAATGAAAGGAGGGATTTGGTGTAGAGGGGCTCCCAGCTCTACTTTTAGGCATCTGTGGTCTGACCGGGGGCTTTGGGGCAGAGAGAATGCAGAGATGGCCTTCACATCATAAAGATGCCTTAAAATGCCATCTTTTCTGGGACTGGGCAAGTCACTTCCTGCCCCAGCAGCTCTCTTAAAATCTGCAGTGCAGATATGAGCTACATTCCTCACAGGGAGACCCCTAACAGAAAACTCACAGATCCACTACACACACACATACACACACACACAGCCCTAAAAGCTTTTGTGAAAAAGTTTTGCACAATTACTACTTCAGACTGCATTAAGACTTTTGGGACACTGCATGTGTGTATACATGTTTCTGTGTGTATTTATAGGCAGGTATATCCCTATGTGTGCAGACCTAGGATTTAATTGGCTGAGGCAGCTCTCCCACAAAATGAATCTCTATCCACTGTGGGGCAGGCAGGTAGAGACAGAGAACAAGCAGGTAAAAGTACAGTGCCTGTGTTTGTGAGGTGGGATGTGATCATTGCTCTTCCCAGCTCTGAAGCTCTTATAAGTAGACATTATACGGATACAAAGAAGTGAAAGTGACTTCACTAATAGTATCTAGAACCAATTTATTAATATAATTATTTTAATAATTAATATATTTTGATTTGATATCCCCTGTAGTTCCTGTTGTCTTCTTCCAACCCCTTACAGAGAGCCAGCCCTTATTATAAAATATAAAGGAAGAAAGAAGGAAAAAGCTCCATCCCCCAGTCTGACGGTCTCTGCAAAGGCTCGAATGGGAGGCGGATTTTCAGACCCCCCCTCCTTGAGCCAGCTTTGGCCCTTACGGATTAGTGAACGTGTCCCAGGGTGATGAGAATTGAGGAGCCGCCAGAGGGCGCTGTGGCCTCGTTTATTGTTCTTTTTTCCAAACCATTACAGGAGGCTGGACAGTGGGCAGATGCCCATCTTCTTTCCTGATTCACTTCCCATTCAGGAATGGTTTTCTCAAGAGATTAGCGATAGGGAGCGCTGGATCTCGTTTCTTTCTCATGCTGTAGCCCCAGTAAAAGTGATCCCCTTGAAAGTCCCCAGATTTTAACTCGGGTTTTAGGGAAAGTGATGTTCTAAATATCAACAAGCATTTATTTAGCATATGCTCTATGTAAAGGCTGGGAGTATTAATAAAAGCAAGGAAGGGATGCTGCGATGTCTCCTTCCCCAAAGGTGTCCTTAGAATCAGGGCAGCTTGAAGGACTGGGAAGGACTTGAGAGATTCTCATTCCTTTTGAGGTCATGGCTCCCTGTGGCAGCAGAGTGCTGAAGACTTTGGGTCTTTTCTCAAAATAATGTTTTTGTTTTTTTTTGTTTTTGTTTTTTTGGCTGAGGCAATTGGGGTTAAGTTACTTGCCCAGAGCCACACAGCTAGGGAATGTTAAGTGTCTGAGACCAGATTTGAACTCAGGTCCTCCTGACTTCAGGGATGGGGCTCTGTCCATTGTACCACCTAGCTGCCCCCCCCAATCCCTTTTAATGCTATTGCCTTCCCTCTGTTGATTATTTACTATTTATTGTTTCCATCTTGTTTGCATGTTGTCTCTCCTCCATTAGCCTGTGAGCTCCTTGAGAGCAGGGACTGACTTTTGACCTACTTTGTATCCCTAGCACTTGGCACAGTGCTTGGCAAACAGTAGGCACTTACTAAATGATTCTTGACTATCTTTAAGGGAATCTATTTTCACTATAAATGGTTATAAGTAATCAGAGTCAGAACCAATCGTTCAAAGTCTCCTCTGTTCTGTTTTTAGATCTCACCAAGAAGGAGTTGTTATCTGATAAACAATTGATGACTCTTGCCAAGAAATTTGGGAAGGAGTGGATTCAACTTGCTGTTGCCAACTTGGGATTAGAAATTGCTGACATCGACGCCATTCAGGAAAAGTTTGAAGAGATTACAGTTTGCAAGTTCAGAATGCTGAAGAAATGGCAAGAAAGGGAACGGAATAATGCAACGGCTAAGAATCTCTACAACTGCCTGGAAAGTGATGTTTCCATTGAGGTTCTTGATATCCTGAAAGGTACGTGGAAAAGATTAACCCTTCCACATCTTGCTAGTCAGGGGGATGGTGCTTCTGGGATCTAAAAATCTGAATAAAGTTTTTTTGGCTCACCTTCTGTAACAGAGAAGAAGTCTGAATTATGATGACATTAAAAGATAAAATATGTTATAAAATATTATATATATATAATGCATTTCTGAATTTCTAAACTTTTTCTGTCATCTGTGACTTCCTTAAAACTCCCCTCAAATTCCCATTTAATTTCATATACTGACTCATGATATAGTAAAACTATGATGGGGAAAGTCATAGTGTACTTAAGTTAAAGATATGATGGCTTTGAGCATAACTGGGATCTATGGGACTGAACATACTGCTGAATTTTATATATACACATATATACACATAAATATTTATACACACAGTGACATACTTTTTTTGTCTTGATTGTACCTTCTAATTCCTCTGGTTCATAGATTATGATATTGGTTTCTAAACTTTATGCAGATCCATCCTTTTCCCTTTTTTTGTAAAAAATTTTTCATGTCCCCCTCTAATTTTTCATGAAAAATATCCAGATAGTTTTATTTCTTACTTTCTGGGTTTCTCTACTTCACTTCCCACCATTTTCTCACTTGGAATTGCCTCTAACCTTTGACTCTCTCTACCAATTGGTGAGTCACTCTTCTGGACCGCCATTTCATGAAACTCCCAGACAATGATCGCTTCATTTTTAGGACTAGCCCTCACTCTCCTTGCCTCTCCTCTAGTCTTGTCTTTTTAAATGTTATCTTCTTCCATTAGAAGGTAAAACTCCTTGCCTTTTATTGTTTCTCCTTGTAACCTCAGCCTGTGTCCTAGACTACAAATAGTAAGTGATTAATAAATGCTCTATTCATCCACCTTCTATATTAGCTCATTGTTTATTCTACTAATATTTATTGTAATGTCATAACAAACTTTAAAATACAGAAAGGTCAAGATTTATTGATAAAGTCCTTTATATGCTTTGCATATTTGTTACCTATAAAGATAATAATCATAATAATAATATTAATGATATGAATAAGCTTATTTATGGCACTGAGGGTTTCAGAACTAATGTTAGTGTCATAGATCCTGCTAATGCTATTTCAGCTTATAATTGAGATCAATATATTGTCTTTTTAACAGCCAGAGCAGAATATCCCATCATATTTGTCTCTGACAAATGGGCTCCCTGTCAATTCTAGAAAGATCAGGGGTTTTAAAATGAATTAATTGTTTCTCTGAAAGCTATTGTGTAGCTGGTGCTTTAGAGTGCTATGTCAGGGAACTCTTCTGTTTTATTTATAGGGTAGATATTTGTAAAATTAGGAAACATGATATTTGTTTCATAAGTGTATTTTCTGTGTCTTAACATTTTTATAACTACAGAAAGAAAGGAGAAACAAAGGGGGAAATGATAGTATAACACTGGCAGGTGCCATCAGGCTTCAGTCCTTGGCCCCCTGACCCTGGATTAAAGTTTCTTAACCTGGGATTTTGAAACTTGGGTTTTAAAAAACATTTATATATATATATATGTGTGTGTGTGTGTGTGTGTGTGTGTATGTATATGTATATATGTGTATGTATATGTGTATATATGTACATATACAATGTACATGTGTATATATACAATATAAACACACATATATACATATATGTCTATATGTATGCATATGTATATACATGTGTGTGCATTGTGTATATACATTTATATAAATTTGAATTCAATATCATGGTTTCCTATATGTACATATTTAAAACTATTACTCTGAGGAGGTATCTACAGGTTTCCCAGATTGGCTGCCTAAGCAGTCCAGAATAACAAAAAAGATGTCCCACATTTGGTTTTTGA
The DNA here is from genome assembly GCA_023553655.1 of Myrmecobius fasciatus. Classification (NCBI taxonomy): domain Eukaryota; kingdom Metazoa; phylum Chordata; class Mammalia; order Dasyuromorphia; family Myrmecobiidae; genus Myrmecobius; species Myrmecobius fasciatus. The sequence continues at coordinate 116,786 of JAJPUD010001199.1, read as the reverse complement.
TTATAGATTCATCATTTTCCCCTGTCATTTTTATGATAAAGAGCAAAAAATTTAGATTAAATACTCTTTGAAATCAAGACAGGTCAAAAAAATACTATTCCCCTTTTTTATTTTTAGAGTTACAATGGGAATGCAAAGAAATGTTTCAGGACTATGTGGTGGGTACCACATTGCTTCTTCCTTCATTTCTCATCTGGTGTGATGGATGAAGTTAGAGTGATCTGGTTTATTGTTTTAACATCTTATCCTTGGGCACCAAATAAATTCTGTACACAGAAGCCTTTCACAATGTAAACCAAGGGGATGAATTTGATTTGGAATTTTGAATACATTTAATTTTTCTCCAAAAGACACCCATTCTAAATTGACTATGTTATTATTTTTCTTTTTTAAAATTTTTGCCTGTGGGTTTTTCAGCCAAGAGGTCATCTTTGGGTAAAAGGACTTATCTCTATCCTTTTTGCAAATTAGTAACTTTCCCAGAGCACCAAAAAATTGTTCCTTGCCTTGGGATACATATAGAGTAGATGGGAAGTAACCTTAGAGGAAGGGGGAAAACTTCCTCAAGAAAAAGCCTTTGAAGTGAGTCTTGGAAGAGCTCAGGGATATCTAAGGGAAGAGATGAGGAAAGTACCTTTCAGAATCAGGAACAGGAGATGCAGATTCAAGGAGGTAGAGGATGGAGTGTCATTAGCAAAGAGCAAACAGTAAGCTGGTAACCATAGATTATAGAAGGTGTTCAGGAGGTAGTAAAAGATTGAAAAAGTAGAAGAGGACAGGCTCTGAAGAGCCCTAAATGCGAGATGGAGAACTATCTTCAAGGTTACACATCCTTGGAGCATGTTAGGCAATTTCATATTGCAGAGAAGGGGCTGCAGTGGGCTAACAGGAAGCTTTTCATGGGGAGCTCCCTCCATTGATCTGGCATTTAAATTGTTCTCTTTCCCAGATATATCCCTATTAGCATTGGATTTCCCTTGTAGCTAATAAAAATCATTGGGCAAAATTAACCAATAC
>JAJPUD010001199.1:93265-115759 GCA_023553655.1 Myrmecobius fasciatus | reverse complement strand
GCTCTTCATTGATATTATTTTAGTTGCCATATATATTTTTCACGTGATTCTGTTAATTTTATCTTGTACTCTGGACAAATTGCTTCATCCTTATCTAGCAAACGAACTGGGGAAGGGAATGGCCAACTTTTCCCATACCTTTGCCAAGAAAACCCTAAATGGGGTCATAAAATAGTTGGATATGACAGAAATGATTGAACAATGATAAAAACTTGTTCATGGTCTTTTAGTATTTCGACAAATTTCTCATATTCACCACTTCTTTCAGTCAACCAATCAGTGAATGTTTATGAAGTATCTCCCATGTGCCAGGCACTGTGCTAAGTGCTTTGGATACCAATGACAGATCTGCTCCTCAGGAGTTCACGATCCAGTGGCACACCTATATTTTCTTGCATTCACCTGCATGTGTCTTTTTTTTTCTCTCACAGGTTTCTTGGAATGAATGTGAGGTCTTGGAAGGATTCCTACAAAAATGGAAACTTCAGGAAACTTTTTAAAGAGTTTAGACTCTTCCAAGTGTCCATTACTTGATGCAGCTTCAAGATTACAAGCCAGTGATGAAACTGTTAAAGAGTTTCATAGGCAACCACATTTTCAAGGTCAAATAAAGCTGAGGAAAATGGAAGATAAACTGGGCCAAAAACTTGAGGAGAGCAGGGAAGGAGGGAGGAGTATAGAATATTGAGAATATTCTTCCTCCCCCCCCATTCTTTCCCCAAATCAATGTAGCATTTGCTTAGATCTTCCATGGTGCTTGAACATTGTTGACCTTTTAGCTGCAAGTGAAACGTGGTTATTTTTCTAAGGAAAATTATGAACTAAGAATCCTGTGTCGAGGCATTTGAAGCCTCTCCAGGTGAAAGTGGTGGTCATATTCTTTATGGTCATTTCAGGTAGCTTTCTTATTAATAACAAATGCACCTTCTTTCTGTTATTTAATTTAGAATCTGATATACATACTCACACCCTTACCCGCAAGCACACTCATTTGTCTCTCATTTGTCCTTCCACCCTTGAACCAAGTGTATTTTTTCTGTGGGACTTCATCTTCACCTGTCCTGTGGCTGTGCATTGGGATTGATTGGATCACAGACAGCCCACTTTCTTTAAGTTGTGGAATCATGTTCACCCTCACTCAGGATGAAGGGAAAGGCATGGAATTTCCTTCTACCTTCAGGACCATTCAGGTGGTGAACACGGACTAAAACCCTGATCTCCTTCTGCTGTCAAAGAATTTCAGGCCATACATTTCCAACGGGGGTGCGTACAAGCCAACCACTACAACTGCTTAACTTTTAAGCTGAGATTCCTGCCTTGCCAGGGGCGAGACGCTGAGCCCCCAGCAGAGCCAAGGGAAAATTGTTATCTCTTCTCGTGGAAGATTTTCCCCAAGAAATTATAGGGCCATATTGGTTCTCTTTGGTTATTGATTTCTTTTTTTTTTGTATGCTATGGTGATAAACCCCCTGAATCTGGTTTATTTGGGGGGCAGGATTGAAATATCTTGGACAATTATACTAACTACAATCATGTTTGAGAAGTAGAAATGACTAGGAGGTCATTAGTCTGTATAGCATTGGAAAAAAGTGAAGGCCAATGTCAAAAGGACCTGAACAGAAATGAAATATGACTTTGACCTACAGTGTTTAATACACTGTATTAAAGATAACACTTTTTCAAAAAATAATTCTTGTCTATGGGCCAGGATTATTTTTAATATTCAGGGATCCATCGAGAATCTCTATGAATTTCTTTTTTTATATGTGATGTAGCCTAGAAAATAAGGAGGGGGATGGGAAAGGTAGGCTTTTAAAACTATACAAATGGGCGTAGTTCAATTTTTATTTTGACTTTTTTATAAGTATGCTAAAAATGTTCATTTCAACAAACTTTTGCAGAATGAGCTAATATGATCATTTCCACCATTTTTATCAGCTTCTATTTGTTAGTGAATGGGGAGGGGAAAAATAAATGTGCTTATGTACGGAAGTGTTTGTCTCCTCCTTTTCATATATTTTTCTGTGAATTGATTGCTTTGGTGTGCTCTTGGATTCTGCTCCTATTATTAATGAAAAACAGCATGTGGTACACTTCAAAGGGAGTCAGATTTGATATCCAGAGAGAGCTGGTTACATGACAGTGAGCAAAGTCACTTAACTGTCCTGACCCTCAGATAATAAACCTTGTTGAGAGCTGTGATTTCATTGGCACATGAACCCCCTGGTCAGAAAACTATTTCCATCAATGTGGAAGGGCAATATTTCTATATCTTATCTTCAAGAATTGTTTGGAAATACTAAGGTTCAGTGACACCACCAGTAGCATATAGGCAATAAGGGTTAGAGCCAGTTTTGTTTCTTTTGATGCATAATATTTTATTTTTTCCTAATTAAATTTTTTAGACTTTTTTAAGGTTCTCCGTTTCAAATTTTCTCTCTTCCTCCCTCCTTGAGATGGTAAATAATCAGAGATAGGTTGTATATATAGTTACAGTGCTTGAGCTCGTCTTCTTACTCTTGATACTCCACTAGACTGGTACCTCTTATAATTTTTTATTAACATTTATAAATATGGTCATTAAGAAAACAAAAGAAAACACCAAAGACTAGTATAAATTGGTGACCCCAGAGGACAGAATTAGGAATAATGGCTGAAAGGGCACAGAAGAATATTGACTTGATGTAAGGAACATTTTCTTAATGAAAGCTGTTTAGAAATGGAACATCTGCCTTTGGAGGTAGTGGGGTCCCCTTTGCTGGTTGTTTTCAGATTGGTACAAGGTAAAACTGAGTGGCTTAGACTAGACGACCTGTAAAGTTCCATTCACTTTGACATCTATTTTATAATTCTATGATTCTCATGTCAGTGTGTCTTGGCCACAATAAACTGAACTTCTTCCAAGTCTGATATTCTGTCATTCCATTTTCTGAATTGTAAAATGGAGCTGATAGCAGCCTTCAATTATCTGTGAGGATAAAATAGAAGCAGGCCTGGAATGAGTTTTTTATTAAATCCTAAAGTTATAGGTAAAAGTCAGGTCTTAATGGTTGTTTCTAATTTATTCATTCACTTCCCTTACTGGGCCTGTTTTTTTTTGTAAAATGGACGTTGTGGTAAATTAGTATAGATTGAGGCTTTCTTAACCTGGGATCCATGAACATTGAAGAAATGTATTTTGAAAATTAAATGATTTTATGTGACTTTTTATGCATTTGAAAATGTTATTCTGAGAAGCACATCGGCTTCCCCAGATGTACTGACAAAGGTGATCTCAAGGTTATTTCTACCTCTCATGTCCTGGGATTTTTTGGATGGCATGAGTCACTTTTTCTAGCTCGGTTCCAGGCAGGTTATTGTCAGCAGTTCTCTAAAAGTTAAAAATAGGATAGAACCCTGTTTGTTTTCTTTTTTCCCCTTCATCCTACTCAAAATCAGGCCCAGCCCCAAGACTTCTCCCCTATGTATTTCAGAGGGTGTTATTGATTATAAACAGGCCGATGGATAGCTGGTCCTCCAAAGTGTGTCTTGCTCATTGGTCTCTCCCCATGACAGCAGGGAGTGCGCTCTGTAAATTTGTTTGTTGCATTCAACAAGAAACAAAATGCTTCCTTCTTGCTTTTTCATGAGGCTGTAAGTTTTCAGTCCATTTTCTCATTAGGAGACCATAGGGTTTGCTGATTTAAGAGAATAATCATAATAAAATAAAATGAAGTGTCCCCAAGGGAGAGCTCTGTTTTCAACAGTTGGTGTAGTTTATGTTTCCCATAGCTGGAAATCTCTCTTTGGGGCTAAATACCTATTTAAACATGTCAAACCATTTGCTAACGGGTGTCCTCCTGGAAGGATATTGAGGGATTTACTACTGTAATGATAGGCATTAAGTTTACAAGATTCCTATCCCGTAAGCGGTAGCTCAAGATAATCGTTCCACATCTGGTAGGACTAAATACTCATCTTGTGCTTGGATTTCTGGGATGACGTAAGATGTCAAAATTGGGAAAAGATCTGGTTTTATAGCTAAGTAATCTGAAGGCACGGGAATGGGTAATGACTTGTCCAAAGTCATTCATTTTATATCTCTGCTTTTACCAATGGCTATAATCTTCCACCCCTTAAAGTAGGGTAGGTTTCAATTATATAAATTAAGCTAGACCAAAGTCTCCTCACAGTGAAGGTGACTCAGTCGTTGAAGCTTGACGAGTAGAAATGGAAACTTCTGCAGGCCATACCTTGTCACTGGGTTGGAGACCCTACTTTAGATGATGAACCTCTTGTCTGATAGACTCATCTTGAAGTTGACTATGTCAGTTTTCAGCCATATCAGTTCATAAGGCATGAAAGGATTGAAATCTCTGTTGGTGGGGGAAAAACTCACACCTGGAATCCTAGATCTTTGAAGGATTGAAGGAATTTTAAAAATAGTTCCAATGGCTTGGTTGTGAAATTGGAATTAGTATTATATTTGCAATCAGAATACCTAGGTTCATATACACCCCAAATGCTGATTGTGTTTGCCTGAAGCAACTTCCTAACTGCTAGGTAAGTCAAAGGTAGCCAAGTATTGTGGAAGAAGTATAGGCTTTGGAGACAAAGGGCCATCGATTCAGATCCTGACTCACACATTTACTAGCAATCTGACCTTGGGTAAGATAATTTACTTATATGGACCTCAGTTTCCTGATCTGTGTAGTGAAGTGGTCTCTAAGATCTCTATTAACTCTATCTCTATGTTCTTATGATCCATTATACCATGTTCCTTCTGTTCGGTAGCTTCAAAATAATTATTTTGCTTATACAAGTTAACCTTGCAAAAGAATTTTAATTTCTAAGGTTCCTTATAGTTCTAAAACTATGATCCAAAATAAATTATGGGGAGGGGAAGCATCTCCAATGAAGGAAGATGGGGTGATGGTGCCATGTTGCATTTGAATGACAATTGCCCAAATAGTATTTATATTATTTTATATAATCAAAGTAATGGGCTCATGGATTTTGGATCTTTTCTTCAACAACAAGCATATACAATTACTTTGAAATGAAACAAGTAAACATGTGATATTGAATGTTGAACCATTTTAATTCTAAGGACAATGTTTTTCTTTGAAACATTATTTACTACTTTCTTGAAATATCATTTTTACTACGTGGAATGTTTTTCCTTCAAAAATCAGTTTATTTTGAAGCAGCTAGATGGCTCAGTGGATAGAGCACTGGCCCTGAATTCAAACCTGGCCTAACACCACTTCTTAGCTGTGTGACCCTGGGCAAGTCACTTAACCCCAATTGCCTCAGCCAAAAAAAAAAAAATCAGTTTATTTTGCCCAAATTAACTCTGAAAATATAAAGCAATGAACTCAGTCTTCTTCTTTGTTTATTCACAAAATGGGTAAAAAAAATAGGATCTGGGTTCAACTCTTGGTTGTAGTGTACTATTTAGTACCAGGATGATTTTGTACAAATCACTTCCTATTTCTGCATCTCAATTTCTGCATCAATTTGTGTTCCCCCCATCTCTATTTATAGAATTATGGAAGGCCTAGATTAACAGTGTCAAAATCAGATAGAGAAAGGGCCACTAAAGTTTAATAAGGATCTCTTGGGCACCTGTTGACTTAGAAAAATCACAATTCACATTATCTATATTCTATTCTATTTTTATTTATTTTGTTAAATCATCTCTCTTCCCCAGTACATTTTAATATGGTTGAGCCTCACTAGGGAGTGTTGCCTGAATGCAGACATCTTTCTGGTGGGGAGTAGTAACAATTGGAGGGGTAAGGAAAAGCCTCATTTAGATGGTAGAGCTTGAGCTTTGCTTTCAAGAGAGCAAGGGGTTTTAAGAGACAGAGGAGAGGAATGAGTACAAGTTATACAGTAAGACTTGGTTGGATGGATCCAAGCCTGGAATATGGCTCTGGAGGGATATTGCTCATTCAGAAAAAAAAAAAATAAGGTCCATTAAGGATGGGAGGAAGGGGAATGGTATATCTTAAGAAGGTATGAAAAGTGATGGTGCTCAATGGAGGCAGAAAAGAAACAGTAATTATCACTAGAGATTTCTGTAGACCATTTGCACATAAAGGAGGAAAGATTGAGGGGTGTGGGAGGCAAATACCAAGCCTGGCACATGATGGGAAATATAATGTTAAGGATCTTCAGACAACTGCTAGAACTCTCCCAAATGTACAGCAGCTAATAAATGATCCATTTGTTTCCATGCAAATTTATCCTTTGAAAGGTGGAGAAGCCGCCAAGGGGGATGCTATTCTTGATCTTCTCCCAATCAACAAGCTGGAACTGGTTGATGGGGTGAAAAGGATGGGAGCTTTGAGAAGGGGAAATTTCATCTTGGAGTTGGTAATAGAAAGTGAAAGAAATTGCAATCAAGCAACTTTTGATTTTGGGAAAAGAGATTTCAAAGTGCTCAGAGGAGACATAGATAGGACCTAATGGACTAAAATTCTCTAGGGGAAGCTGGGCCAGGAGATAATAGTGACTCTCAACAATGAAATTCTTAAGATACAAAGAAAAATGATTCTGATGAGGAGGGAAAATTGGAAATCATCTAGACACATTGATAGGAATAAACTGAGAAAGAATATAACAACCAATAGGGCTTTTCTTTTTCTTTAAAAACATACATACAAGATGGAAATAAAGTTTGGCAAGTAAGGCTGAATAAACTTTCTTCTTCCCATCCTGTAAGAACAGCATCAGGAGAGTTACAACTTAGAATAGTGAGAAAAACCAAGAACCCCCAAATGGATGGTTTTATGCAAAATCTAATTGGGAATTTTTTTTAAATCAAAGAGATAGCAATATTTCTCAGGATATAAATGATGATAACAACAGACCACAGAATAACTGCTTAATTTGTATTTTGCTTATTTATTCTGCCAAGCAAAATTGTCTTTGAATTGAAAAGGACAGAATAAAGATGGTTAATAAGGAGTTGCTAATCAAGCTAGAGAAGGGGGCTATCAACAGAACATACTGTTGAGTTAGCCTGGTCTAGAACTCCAGACTTGGGATTGAAAGAATGGGCAAATGTGTTGTTGCCAGCCATCTAGGAGAGATCTTGGAGTAGTCAGGCAACAAGCACTTATTCAGTGGGAAAGATAATGCCGGACTAAAGAAAGACAATTATCCTGATTTAAAAAAAAAAAAAAGGTCATGTAATTGTATAAATATATATGCATACCTATATCGGATTTAACATATATTTTTACCATGTTTAACATATATTGAGTTACATGTCATCTAGAGGAGGGGAAAGGGGGAAAATTGGAGCACAAGGTTTTTCAAGGGTCAATGTAGAAAAAATGATCCTTGCATATGTTTTGAAAATAAAAAAAAACTTCAATAAAAATAAATTAAAAAAATGCATAACTGCATATGTATACTCTATTAAATTGCTTGTTTTCTCAAGGAGGGGGAAGGGATGGAGAAAGAATTTATAATGTAAAATTTAAAGAAACAAATGTTTAAAAAATTTGCTTACATGTAATTGAGAAAAAAATTAAATACTAAAACAAGGATAACACTGGAGTGGGCAAAATATAGGTCAATGAACTTGACCTTGATTTTCTAGCAAAATTGGAGAATATTTTGTTAAAGGGATGGGTCATTAGCAAATTGGAAAATGAAGTAGTAATCCCAAAGAGCCAATATGGCTTAATCAACTACAGGTTATACCAGGCTAACATTGCTTACTTTTGTGGAGGTCACTAACTGATGAGATCAGGGAAAAGCTGTAAGATTTAGGTTAATGGGACAGACAGATCATGTGAGTTTTTGAAGGTAGGGCAGATATGAATATGCATGTAGGTCATAGGGAAGTCACCAGTAGATATGGAGAGAATGAAGATAAATGAGAGTGGTGGTGATAAGGGGGCCCATCTGCTGGAGAAGACTGGATGGAATGAGCTCATTAGTCCTTGTAGAGAGATTGGCTTTGGCAAGGAGACTAAGTTTTCATGTGAGATAAAGGTAGAGATAGTGACCGAAGAGAAGATCTAGGTGATTTGGGGGGAGGAGCAAGAAAGAAGAAGAACTTCTAGGTGAATAGCCTCAACTTTTTCTCAGTGAAATACAAGACATTTTTAGTTGAGAGGATGGGGAGAAGAGAAGCCATAAGAGTTGTGAGGAGGGATGAAAAAGTTTGGAAAAGCTGCTATGGTGAGTAGGAGAATGAGTTAATTGCTGTATGCTCATTTTCCAGATGTGTCTGATCCCATACTGGAATGGTTTGTCATTTCCTTCTCCGATTCATTTTACAGATGAGAAAATTGAGGCAATCAACGCTGAGAGTTTTGCCAAGGGTCACACAACTTGGAAGTGTCTAAGGATAAATTTGAATTTAGGTTTTCCAGGCTTGGTGCTTTATTCAACTATACCATATGATTAATTATTAGTGAATTAATTAGGGAGGTGTAAATGGACTGCCTTGCAGCAATGAAGGCCCAGTTGAATTAAATAACAAATTTTGAGTGAACCCATATGGGATGGTTTCATGATTTTCTCCAGCTTCCTCCAGCAGTAGCAAGAGGAGTGAACAGTGGATAGTGGGAGTAACCCAAGGCTGAAGCTTAACAAGGCAAGATCTTTGATATGATAAAATGGCAAGGGACTAGAAAGAAGAGAACAGTGTAGCTTTAAGTGGCTCACCAAGAACTCAAGAGAGCTAAGGGAGAAGTGCACAGGTAGTGCAATGTGGCTCACCAATGGCTCAAGACAGCTAAGGGAGAAAAGCATAGCCAGTGCAGTGCTGATGACCTGGGAAAGAACAGAGAGGTCATGGCATTGGATGTCACAGTGAAAATAAAGAAGAAGGCCTGAAGTTTCACAGTTCAAGGAGAGGTGGAATGATAACAAATCAGATAAGAGACCTTCAGAGTTCATGAATATGGAATTGTGTATCTGTGGGTAAGGTGACCAGGCTAAGTTAGGCCCATCTGTCTCACAAACAGAATCTTTGAGGTCAGAAGGGAACTTGGCCATCATCTGGTCTAACCCATATCTAATACATTCTAAACTTAGAAAAGTTCTCCAGCTTGAAAAGTTCTCCAGATGGAAAACTTTCAGTGAGGAGGAACCCATTTCTCCAGGAGGCATGTTTGGACAGCTCTAATTGTTAGGATGCTTTTCTAATCTTAATTTGCTTTCTGCAAACCCCACTCTCCTACTTCTACATAGGACTTCCAGTCTAGAGTTCTGCAGGGCAAGCCGTACAACACCCAGAGAAGTGTGAATAGTTTTCAATGATCTCAAGTTTTCTTTTAGAATAAAACAAAATATTTTATTGCCAAATCTTCTGGTACATTTAAGGCCTTTCTAGTGAGAGAGATGGCATAGAGTAATGGAGGGAGAGCCAGAATCCCATTTCTGACACAAACCAGTTGTGTGACCCTAAGCAAAAAACTAAACAAGTCTCAGGGCTTAGACAGCTCTGGAAGGCTCTGCAAGTTGCAGAGTAGATGCTGATGAGCATTAATGGAGGGAGTTTCCTTGAAGGGAATTCCTTATGCCAATGGTATCACAGGTTTAGTCCAAAAAAAAAATAATAATAAAAGATTATTCTGGTTGAAAGGTGAAATTGAGAATGGAAGGAGAAGACCTGGGTTCAGTTCAAAAGATTATAGATGACTTTATAACTAACTCTCAAAGTCTGTCCATTACAGTTAAATTTCTGACCTATTTATTGATGGGAGGGCTTTTCACAAAGGGAAGTCCTTATACCTTTGAAATCACAAGTTCAAATCCCACCAAATATATATATATATGTATATATATATATTCTTTTGGTGATATTCTATGGCTTCAAAGTATAGGACACCACAATTTTCTGTATCATTAAAACTTTATTCATATAAGAACAAAATTCACAGAGAATGCCTCAAATTTATTAGATAATAAATACTTGAATAAATAAAAATAAATATGTTACTTTTCAACATGCTTCCACAACAACTTTAAAAGGTATAAATAAATATTTCTGAATAAATATTTCTGAATAAATATTTCTGAATACATTCAAGTCTTCCCCGTTTCAGACATTTAGGCACAGAAATAGCTTATAAATACTTATTTTTCTTATCAAAGTGAAAGAAGAAGATGTTTAGTCAGAACATTCATTTGGTCAAGAAAATCAAGATGATTCCATCCACTGTAAATTTAGTGAAGTATACTGATCAAATGAATGGTTCACATTGACCATATCTTTCATAGACTGTGCTATGGAGAATGTAAACAAAGGCAATATAAATAGAATAATTTAAGCAAAATGAAATGGAACCCAGGTGATTCTACCCTTTCCCTAATTCCCCAAATCATTCCCAATAAGAACTATTGGTTAATATCTCATGAAAATTTCACTGAAATTCCCATGACGGTGATGATCTTCAGGATCTCTGCTTATCCCAAAGACCTGAAGCCATCAGGTAATGAGCCCTTTAGGAAGCACAGGTAGTTCCTCATTCTATCGATGGTCACAGCCCGGATTCTAAAAGCATGAAGAAGAAGGCAGAGCTTGACTTTAGCCTTGTAGAAGTCAGGTTCTTTGGGTGAAGGGGCCAGTGGCACGTTTTCACTGTTGAAATTCAGGGTCTAGGACAGTAAGAATAGAGCATGACAGAGAGTGTTTCAAAATGAAAACAAATCTATCAGGAGAATGGGAAAATCCAGTGTTCAGCTCAGATCATCTATCACAGATCTAGACATAAGAGGCCATCTACTCCAACACCCCTCATTTAAGTATGTTTTATATTTAAAATTAGAAAAAGGAATTGACTTGTCCAAGATCATGCCCATAGGAAGCTAAGTCAAGCTTTCAATCCAGGGTTCCTGATTTCTAAGCCTCTGCCCTTTCCCCATACTATGCTAATTTCTCAGTGATTTCCCAGATCTCAAGCTTTGTCTCCCAACTGACTTCCAACCAGATGGCCAGACAGAAGGGAAGACATTACCCACCCACGGTAATGGACCAAGGGCCAAAGACGAGTTAGAGAACTTTGGTAAAATCCTATTTGGAAGCCATCACTTGGGAGCTGGGTTCTATAAGGAACAATCCAATGAAGATGGCCTCTGCTGTAATTCTTGATTATTTTTTAAATTGCTACCTTAAAAATTGTGCTCACTTTAGAATCGAATCAATTCATGTAATTGATCAGAACTGTCTATTTTAATAATCTCCTATGATTCTCCCTTCCGGTCCTCCCCAAAGTTAGTTCTTTCTCTCAATTGAAATGGCTTTATACATACCTTGTGTTTTCCTTAAGTAAGTCAACTCAAAAAGCATTTTATTAGGTACCTACTATGTGCCAGGAAACAAAGAAAGGCAATCCTTATCTTCAAACTCACACTAAGGGGAAGAGACAATATGCCAATGACTAGCTCTGTACAAGATATATAGAGAGTAGATGGAAGGTAATTTGGAAAAGAGACACATATATCCTTTCCTAGTAGACTGCAAGTTCTTTGAGGACAGAAATTGTTTGTTTTTTTTGTCTTTGTATCCAAGCACATAGAAGGAACTTAATAAATGCTAGGTCACAGTTTGAATGACTTGCCTATAGTCAACAGCAGATAGTAGGCACTTAATAAACATTGGGTCACAACTTGAGTGACTTGCTTTATAGTCAATAGCACATAGTAGGCATTTAATAAATGTTGAATCACAGCTTGAGTGACTTGCTTATGGTCAATGGCACATAGTCGGCACTTAAGAAATCTCGGATGACAGGTTGAGTGACTTGCCTATGATCAATAGCACATAGTAGGCATTTTCCTGAGTTCCAATCTCATCTCAGACACTTCCTACTTGTGTGACCTTGGGCAAGTCACTCCAACCTGTGTGCCTCAGTTCCCTCATGTATAAAATAAATTGGGAAAGAAAACGGCAAACCACTCCAGTATTTTTGCCAAGAAAACCCCAAATGGAGCTATGAAGAGAATCAGACATGGCTGAATAAGAACATTGCATCAAATCTTATGAACATAGGACATTTCTACTATGCTATGTAAAGCTGGTGTTATCATTCAATATGCACATTAAATAAGTACTAATAAATCAAAAATCCCTGTTCTTTGTCATCTGTAAGCTCCTAGACAGTAAGGGACTTTCATCTTAAGTCAAGTCAAGTCAATAAGCATTTATTAGGTGGCTACTATGTGCAAGGAAACAAAGAAAGTCAATCCTTGACTTCAAGCTCACCCTCTAAGGGGAAAGAGACCACATGCCAATAATTAAGCTCTCTAAAAGATACAAAGAGAATAGGTAGAAGGTAATTTGAGAAAGGATGTATAACTCTAGAGCTTAGCATAGTGTCTGGCTCACAGTAGTCATTTAATATATGCTTAAAAATATTTATTGACTGACTGGCATATAATACAAGTAAAGAAACACAAGCAATATTTTTTTTTACCTGCATCATCTCATCAATAGCAGCCAACATATTTTGATCCAGAGAAATCTGCCTTGTAGGGTCCTTTGCAAGAGTTTCCTTGATCACTTTAAACTCAGTCTTATAAGTCTCCAGATCCTTATAGATGCTCTTAAGGCACAGCTGTTGCAGGACATAATATAAAGTTTAGGGAAACAGAATTTCACCAAGAACTTGTAAGAAAAAAAATCATAATAGGGGAGTTTCCTGTTTTACCTTAACGGAAAGTTTCTCTCTTGAATCCAGGCAACTTCCATTCTAAAATCAGAGAAGTCAGACATTAATGATTATTGGATTAAAAATGAAATTCTTTTGAAGAGGAAAACAAAACTGTGTGACCCTGGGCAAGTCACTTAACCTCAATTGCCTCAGCAAAAAGCAAAAAAAAAAAAAAAAGGAAAACAAAAGACAAATACCATTTTTACCTTGATTAATTCTGGAGGTAAGCAGACCCTGACTGTGTTGCTTTCAGTGATATCTTCATGATCAATCTCTTCCAAGGAACAAGAGTAAAGTTCAAGTTTTTGTCTTGCCTGTAGAAATAAAGACACCAGATTGATCAGCTTCTCAAATGGCCCATCTGGTGAATTTCACTAGAATATTAGGGAAGTAGATCACAGTGGGTCAGCTTGGGCTACCCTGGCTTCCATCTCCTTGTTCTGTTTGAAATTTTGCTCAACCACAAAAAGATAGGAAATAGCCCATTTCAATCATGGGTATCTCTCTTTGCTCTGCCCCCACCCCACACTTCAGACATGCTTCTCTCAGTGATTTTCTATTATACAAACAGCATAAATCATTTCAACAAAGTGGGCTGACTTCTGTGATACTTGCTCGTGGCAAATAGCTTTCTTTCCCCAGACAAATCTTTTTTTTTTCAAATATAATCTTCAAAGAAGGAAACATTAAGGATGCTTTAAAATTTTTCCCCCCATTTTGACCTATGATTTCATGAGTATAGGGAACTTCAGCTATGGAAATTCCCTCCCATGAAGCAGATAGGCAACTTCATGTAACTTCATGAGATTGGAGTACATAGAATCATGTTTAGATCTGGGAAGAACCTTAAAAATCACACACTCTAGAAGTTTTATATTATAAAAAAACCAAAAATCAACTTCTTTCTCTACAAAGATAGTTTGTTGCTCTTTGCAACACAGGTAACAATGAGTTACTTTGGCTCTTTGCTCCAGTGAGTTTGACAAAGTGAATCCTGAGATTAAATCTCAGAGCTTTTCAACTCAGTTACTGTTACTTGGTAACTGACAACTTTCTCTTAGAACAGGACCTTTTGAACTTTTTCCACTTGGGACCCTTTTTTGCTCAAGAAATTTTTGTGTGACTTCGGATACAGGTATACAAAATAGGATGCAAACCAAACATTTACAGATATGAAATCATAATTTTTTCAACTCTCACATTCAGTTAGAGACCCTATATGGGTCTCTAACACAGTTTAAGGAACTGGGGCTTAGAACAAACTTTCTTCTTAACTGGAAACAAAATAGCTTGTCCTGATGGGACTTTGAGAATATCAAAACAGTATACAACATATCCAAACAAAGCTTTTTTTTTTCTCCACCTAATAGGCTATTTCTCAGGTTGGTTAGCATCACCAAGGTGCAGCTTTGGGGCACAATGGATAAAACATTGGGCCAGAGTGCAGGAAGACTCCAAGGCTAGTGCTGGATCCACTAGACTACCCCTCCGCCCTCAGGACAATTTTTTTTTTTTGCTTTTTTGCTGAGGCAATTGGGGTTAAATGACTTGCCCAAGGTCACACATCTAGGAAGTATTAAGTGTCTGAGGTCAGATTTGAACTCAGGTCTTCCTGACTTCAGGGCTGGTGTTCTATCCACTGAGCCATCTAGCTGCCCCTCCTCAGGACAATTCTTAAGCAAGCAATCAATAGAGTTGAAATCCAGCCTCAGATACTTCCTAGTTATGTGATGCTGGACAAGTCACTTAAGCTGTTTGCCTCAGTTTCCCCATCAATAAAATGGGAATAATAATAGCATCTACCTCTCAGAGTTGTTGTGAGGATTAAATGAGATAGTAAGTGTAAAGTGTTTGGCTCATAAATATTATATAAATGTTAGCTATTATTATTTTTAATCAAGATTGGGCTCAGTGATAGCTTCACTTGGTGAATCTCTAAGAAATGTTAAAGGAGAAAGTCTGGGCTGAAAGGGATCTTGTGGCATGGAAGTAAGATGGAAAGATATTTCTGTAATATATGGTATGGAAATACCTAAGAAAAGTTTTAATGGGGCAGCAAGGTGGTGCAGTGGATAGAGCACAAGACCTGAGTTCAAATCTGACCTCAGATACTTAACACTTCCTAGCTGTGTGACCCTAGGCAAGTCACTAAACCCTAATTGCCTCAGCAAAAAAAGCAAAAAAAAAGTTTTAATACAGTGTCAGGATCATAAATAGAAATATCAATTCTTCTGCAACACAAACTAAGTTGAGTACTTCCATAAAGATATTGTTTGCTTTTGTATTTTAAAATGAGAAATCCAGATGTTACCAGGAGCAGGAAAATAAATTTGGGAGTTTGTGTTTTGGGGTGGGGAACAGGGATGGTTTGTGATTTAACTGTGTGGAAATTCCCTCCATAGCTGCAAAGCTACAAATCACAAATTGGAGAGTCTCTAAGACTCTCTTAAGAGAGTTGCCAGACTTCTAAGCTTTGAGCTTTGGCCTTCCTTCAAAGGGATGCCCCAATTATTCTCAGATATATCTAAACTTGGGGAAAACAAAGCCTTTCCACTCACAAGATCTCCCACTTCAAAGCTCTAATGTGTAAGTGCTGTTAGCAAGGGAAGGGCCAGATTAAGGTAACAGGGCAAAATAGAAATTCTGCTCTAAATTAGTTGTAGCTGGCCCTGCTGTCACTATCTATTGCTCCCACATTGACAATACTAATTCAGTTGTATCTTCCTCTTGGCCAGTTTCAGGACTTTTTTTTTGGGGGGGGGGCAAGGCAAGCTTGGTTTAATGACTTGTTCAGAGTCACAGAGCTAATAAATGGTTAGTGTCTGAGGTAGGATTTGAACTCAGATTCTCCTGTCTCCAAGGCTAGTGCTCGATCCACTGGGCCACCCCTCCACCCTCAGGGCAATTTTTAAGCAAGCAATCAATTGATTAATGCTCTTCACTAATGTCTCCTTCAACGATAGTTAACCAATTTAATAATTTAAGCAACTCTTTTAAGAATGGGGGAACTGTCTGTTCACAACCACGTGCAACTTTAAAATCACACAACTTTGAAAGGCTTAAGAACTCTTGCTCAGAGCCAAAACCAACTACAATTCCAGAGAACCAATGAGGAAACAAGCTACCCACAACCTAGCAAAGAGATGAAAGACTCAGGGAGCAGAAAAAGACATTTCTGGACATTTGGGCAATGGGGCAATGTGCTTTACTTAACTCTGCATATTGTTTATGAAGTTTTAGTTTTCCTTTTCCCCCCTCCAGTGGGGACAGGGAAGAAGAGAAAGTAAATGTTTTTAGTTGAAAAAACCCAAAACTTTAAAAATTACTTTGCTCCACTTAGGTGTTGACAAGTAAAGAGAGGCACATTTTAAAAGCTACAAGACCCCAAAATATCACAGAGGAAGAGAATCTTTGCTTTACCTGTTGAAGAGTTTCAGTTACGGTCCCCAAAAGGTTCTTGGAGCCTCTGAGATACTGGTGCAGGCTGGGTTCAGACTGGATCACAGGAATGCTCTTGACCCAGTTGACTTGACTAAGGCCAATAAGGATGGCAATGAGGAAGATATCTGGAAGAGAGGGTGTTCATCTCAAGCTGTCCTTCTCTTCTCTCCTGTGGGTACTGGGCATTTGGATCTGCAGCATCTCTATTTTTTTCCCCTGGGTTCAGATCTCTCTCATGTCTTATTCATTGCTTCCTTCCCTTTCCCATGCCAGTCGCTTGGGGAAGATCAATGCCCTCACTCAGGTTATCTGCTTTCCCATTTATCCATCCACTTTTCTATATCTTGCCTCCTCTCTATCACATTTTGCCTTCCCTCTCTCCTCCCTCCCCAGTCCTTTTCTATTCTTCAAATCTCTTTTCTCAAAAAAGAGAGAATTCTTTGCTGTACACTTCCCCTGTCAGAGGGGAGCATTCCTGTTGGCAACTGGCATCCCATGGCTAGTCAAGGATTTGAGGGAAGCCATTTCATTCCTGTGCCATCCTTCTGCGTTCTGGGCCACTTCACACGAAGGATTTCTATTTGCACGGTGCTCATCTAGTCAGCGGAGACATTCAGTCCTAGGCTGGGAAGGTTCTTAAGGATCCAGTCCTCAGTTTCCCTATGAGGAAACTGGATCCTTGGGCAGGGACTGGGATGATCCAAATCCATAGTTAGGAAGGAGCAGAGCAGAGATTTGAACTCACAGCTTCAAACTCCGGATCTACCAGTTGTTTCCCTTATCATAAGATCCTTGATACTCCCTCCTTTCACAATTGGGTAAACTGAGGCCCAGAGTCACGATGTGACTTGCCCAAGTTAAGCAGCACAGTTGGGATTTGACCCCACATTGCCTCACACCACAGCATTTTCCCTTTCTTCCATCAACTCCTCTCTTACCTTCCTTTAACAGATAAGGAAACTGAGGACCTAAAAAGGTACCCAGGGTCACATGGTAACGAAATTGTGACATTCGAACTCAGGTCTCCCCTATTCCAGCTTCGGCGGGTTCATTAAAGGACCCTGCTTCTCCAGCCTGCGAGTTCCTTCCCATCTCATTCCCCCCCTCCCCCCTCCCGGTCCCCTTCGCCCGTCTCCTGTCCCTAGGCTGGGGCCGATGGGCCGCACGGCCGCCCGACGACCGCGGGTCGGGTTGATTACTCACTTTGGAGCTTAGCGTCTCGACGTGGGCCCATGACGGAAGCGCAGCGGTAACACGCGTGTCTGGGCCGGGAGTGGCAGCGCAGGTGGGAGCCGGATGGAAGGTGGACGGGGGGCGGCCCCTTTTATAGCGACCGAAGGGACTTTCCGGGGTCCTCTGGGGCTCCTCTCGTCCCCTCCCCCTCCCCCTCCCCTCCTCTCCTCTTTCTTTCTATCTGTCTGTCTCTCCCAAGCTCCCAAGTCTTTCTCTACATCAGCCTCTCGGTCTCACGTGGAGCCGGCTCGAGCCGGGCTCTCTTTCGGATTAAGTCTCCGGGCCGTCCATCCCACTCATCCTGAGACCCAGCCAAGGCCCGGCCACTCGTCCCCGCCCCACCCCGCCCCGTTCCGCCCCGGCCTGCCCAGTCCCGTCCCGTCCCGTCTCCCGCCCGGGATCCACCGCCGCCGCCCCCGGGCAAAACCGAAAGCTGGCCTTGGAAGTGGGGGTGGGGGGTACCTGGCACAGCGGGGCGCCGGAAAACCTAGACCAGAGAGGCGAGGCACTTGCCCGGGGACGCACAGCTACTAGCGTCAAGAGCCACCAGAAACTGGAACAGGTCTGCCAGCGCCCCTCCGACCAAAGGGTCCCAATATTAGGAGGCCCTGGGGCGAGAAAACGCTTTTTAACTGGCTATAACTTTAGGGGAGACAATCAGCCTCCCTTAGCGTCAGTTTCCAAGGAGATGATGCCCTCTGAGGTCCTTTTTTTTTTTTTTTTTCAATTTTCGCTATAACTTTGGGGGAGACAATCAGCCTCCCTTAGCATCAGTTTCCAGGGAGCTGATGCCCTCTGAGGTCCTTTTTTTTTTTTAAATTTTCGCTGTAACTTTGGGGGAGACAATCAGCCTCCCTTAGCATCAGTTTCCAGGGAGCTGATGCCCTCTGAGGTCCTTTTTTTTTTTTTCAATTTTCGCTATGACTTTGGGGGAGACAATCAGCCTCCCTTAGCGTCAGTTTCCAGGGAGCTGATGCCCTCTGAGGTCCTTTTTTTTAAAATTTTCGCTGTAACTTTGGGGAGACAATCAGCCTCCCTTAGCATCAGTTTGCAGGGAGCTGATGCCCTCTGAGGTCCTTTTAAAAATTTTCCAAATACATGCAAAGATAGTTTTCAACATCCATCCTTGCAAAACCTTGTGTTCCAAGTTTTTCTCCCCTTCCCTTCCCCCCTTCCTCTAGATGTCAAGCAATCCAATATATAATTAAAGGTGTAATTCTTCTGGGTATATTTCCACAATTAACATGCTGCACACGAAAAATCAGATCAAAAAGAAAAAAAATGAGGAAAAAATTGCAAACAAACAACAAAAAAAGGTGGAAATCCTCTGATGTGATCCACACTCAGTTCCCATAATTCTCTCTCTGGGTGCAGATGGCTCTCTCCATCACAAGCCCATTGGAACTGGCCTGAATCAGCTCATTGTTGAAAAGAGCCAAATCCATCAGAGTTGATCATCACCTAATCTTCTTGTTGCTGTGTACAATGTTCTCTGAGGCTCCTTCTATGATTTTATTGGAACCCCTAACTAAATGTCATTAGTTTCTTAAGGAGGGAAGGGAGTGTCAATGAACTTGGTTCTTAAATCAAATATCTTGATGGCTGTACTGCAATGTAATTGGTTTCTTTTGTCATTTTATGTATTTTATG
Source organism: Myrmecobius fasciatus (assembly GCA_023553655.1). Lineage (NCBI taxonomy): Eukaryota > Metazoa > Chordata > Mammalia > Dasyuromorphia > Myrmecobiidae > Myrmecobius > Myrmecobius fasciatus. The sequence goes on along the minus strand of JAJPUD010001199.1, from coordinate 96,773 downwards.
CATTTAAAAACATTTTTCTGAGAAAGGGTTCAGAGAAAGACATCACCAAAATAAGGGGAGGGATCCAGGACAAAATTAAGAGCAGATTTCACCCATTAGATCAACATTTTTTCCCCCCACCAAATCCATAGTGGACTCATTTGTGCAAGAGAGAGAAAAGGCAGTCTGATTGCTATGTTGCCACAGAAGGGTTAAGGACTGGATTTGTGATTTCCAAATGTTGCTTGCTTATGCTGTAGAACAAGAAACCAAAAAGTTCTCCACAGGCTTTTGGGCTGAAATTCATTAGACATAAATGCAAAGATTGAGGTTTAGGGTAAAAAAAAATCAGTGACCTGGAGACATGCTTAGAGAGAATAATTTGTCCTATATGACAATAACAACAACTAGGAGGTTCATACACTGAGCTCAACATGACTCATTGGTGTGAATTTGTTGTTCAGTTGTGATTCTTTGTGACCTCAAAGATCTTGGAGTGGTTTTCCATTTCCTTCTCTGGTTCATTTGGCAGATAAGGAAACTGAGGTAAACAGGGTGAAGTGACTTGCTCAGGGTCACACAATAAGTGTCTAGGCCAGATTTGAATTCAGGAAGAGAAGTCTTCTTGACTCCAGGTCTGACATTTTGCACTATGACATCCTATATGAGTCAAAATAAAGGGATCTGGGCTAGTGACAAGGGTTAAGAAAGGGCTGGAACTATGATGTCATTGGGATAGGGAACTCCTAGATGAGGAAATTTCCTTCATCAATGCAGGTCAGCCCCTTGGTTGGAGAGACCAGGACATCCAGAAATAAGGAAATGATGGTCCCTGAGCACTGTGTCCCAGTCAAAGCACACCTGCAGTATTGCAGTATATCCCTTCTGGCTAATAGGCTAATAGAGGGTTAAGGAGTTGTGTCCTGTAGAAATAACTGAAAATTGGGCATGGCGGCACATGACTAAGTCTCTCTGTCATGAGCAAAAGGGATTAGACTTGTTCTGTTTGAATTCAGAAGGCAGCATCAGGATCAGCAGGTGGAAATTAGGAAAAAGGCAAATTCAAGCTTGATTCCAGGAACAACTTGGTTGCCTTGGGAGGTGGAGGGCTGGCTTGACTGGAGCAGAGGGTGATGGATCCCTCACTGAGTGATTCTTACTGGGGGAACAGATCGGGCTGGATGGACACTAGCGTTCCTTCCAACTCGGATTTGCTGGGAGCTCTTCAAAATTTGCAGAGCACTTAGAGTATATTATTTCATTTGAGTCTCAATCCAAATCTATGAGTTAGGCACTGACTGGCATAATCCCCCCAATTTGTGAGTTGTAGAATCTGACTCACCTAGATGAGGTCAATTGCCCAGTGGTCATTGAAGTAGCTTGTGCCAAAGGCAGGACTAGAGGGGTGGGGCTTTCCAATTTTGGACTATCACCCTCTGCACTATAGTAAGTAATCTACCTTGTTTTCTCTGTGTATACAGTGTAATGGAGGGAAGGGCAAGTACATATAAAATATATATAGGCTTAATATAAAAAGTTAACAAATACATTTTTGAGTATGAAGAGTGAGAGAAAGAGGGGAGAAGGAAGGATGAAAAGTGAGAGAAAAAGTGAGAGAAAGAGAGAGGGAAAGAGTAGGGAGGGAGAGGAGACAGAGAGAGACACAGAGAGAGACAGAGACAGAGAGACAGAGAGAGACAGAGAGACAGAGAAAGATGGAGAAAGACAGAAAGAGAGAAGGTGGAGCCAGATTACAGAAGGGAAAAGACAGCTCACATGGGATGCTGGTTTAGAGTATAATGTCTTGGGTGGGAATTATTTAGGCTCTGCCTCTCTGTAAAACTTTGGGCAAAATATAGTGCCAACAAGGTATCTCCTTTTCCTTAACTGTAAAAATGAAGGAGTTGGTTGAACTGTGAGATTTCTTGGGTAGTTCTTAATCTATGATTTCCTGTGTCATCAGAGAGTAGTAACAGGGGATGGACCGATGATTTTGTTGTTATAGGAAACTCCCAGATGAGAAAAGTCCCTCTACCAATACAAGTTGACGTTCTTTTTGCCACTTATAGTCTTGGAGCACTGGAGCAGAGTAGAAGCTATGTCCTTTCTCAGGATCACACAGAAAATATGGCTCAGAGGCCACCTCTTTATCTATGACACCATATTATTTTGAACTGTACCCAGTTCAAATCAAATTTTGAAACACCCACACATTCGTTCAGTGTCTGCTATGTGCCAAACATACGCCAGACACTCAGCAGACTACAGAAGGATAGGTGAGATATAATCCTTAAGGGAATAAACATTTAAGTTGTGCCTTTTGTGTGCCCCCAAAAGATGAAAATATGAGAAAACTCTTTGCCCTCCCTTATTTGTAGAGGTGGGAGCCCATAGTTGGGAAACATCATACATACTGTCAGACTTGGTTATGTATCAGTTAGTTTTGCTGAACTATTTTTATCCATCATTCTTTTTTTATTCTTTTGTTACAAGAGAAGGCTTACCGTGGAGGGGGAAGGGACAAATCTCTTCAGAAATGAGGATGTAAAAATATAAGATAGTGCAAATTAAATTGAAATCCCCAAAGACAATGGTGAATTCCATTGTTGTGGATGTTCCTGGGGAGGCTGCTGCAGAGAAGTCTGTGAGAATGGGGTTTTTTGGGTGTTTGCATTGTTCTGCTTAGCCACAACTCTGGGTGGGCTCAGATGCGGCTTGTCGGCCCACATGGATATTCCACCCAACTCTACTTTCATACATTGATTTCATTTTCCTAAGGCTAGTTGTATGTTACCATTCTTGGGTCATTCCCTTCTCTTTTGGCAGTGGTCTTCTTAATTTCCCTAGAGGAGAATTTAGTCTCTTTTTAATCCTCCTCCCCCCATATTGAAGCTAGCTATTATATCCTTGTCCCCATATTGATTCTTCTCTATGCTAAATAATCTCAATTCTTTCAGACAATCCACATACGGGGAGGTCTCAAGGTTCCTTATTGGAATGGTTTTCTTCTGGATGACACGTCAGTGTCCATCCCTAAAGAATGACACCAGAACCAAATACAACACTCAAAAAGGTACCATCATCTCCATTGTGGATATTAAGCAGCCTATGATTGGGCTAGTAATTTAAAAATATCATTTCACTGACTGCATCTGTTTAGTTTTTTTTTTCCCCTTTCTTCTCTTTATGTGGCAGTTTGTCTACTTTTGTCTTTCCTTCTTCCTTCCTTTCTTTTTTCTCCTCTAATTCTTTTTTTCTTTTTTGTTTCTCTGATTAACTGGCCACAATTTGAAATCAGAATATATTTAAAATATTTGCTATATTATGAATAAAATTTGTTCATATACCAAATTTTGTAACCAAGTTTTGTTCTCTCTGTTTCCTTTTCTTTCTTTCTTTCTTTCTTTCTTTTTTTCTTTCTTTCTTTCTTTCTTTCTTTCTTTCTTTCTTTCTTTCTTTCTTTCTTTCTTTCTTCTTTCTTTCTTTCTTTCTTTCTTTCTTTCTTTCTTTCTTTCTTTCTTTCTTTCTT
>JAJPUD010001199.1:75297-89407 GCA_023553655.1 Myrmecobius fasciatus | reverse complement strand
ATCTATCTATCTATCTATCTATCTATCTATCTATCTATCTATCTATCTATCTATCTATCTATCCTTTATATTTATTGTGCTATTCTTTTTACTTGAATCCTCAGGTCTGGCCACTTAATAAATGCTTTGATTGATTGATGTAAGTAACCTCGGAATATCTCAGGTAACCCCCTACAGCACAATCTATTATATCACAGAGGGTTTGCTTGGCAGCGGTGAACTCCTATCGGAATTTCCCAACACAGATTGGCAAAAACTTGAAATGCTGGGGATTTGCCTCAAGCACATGGAGGACAAATTCTTTTCCCAGTTGTCCAGCTGGAAAATGTCAGAAAGGATATTTGAACCTGAGTCTTCCTGCCTAAATCTCTCTTTTCTCATATTTCCTCTCCTTTCCTCCCCTCTTCTCCTTTCCCTTCTCATCTCTTCTTCTCTCCCCTCCCCTCCTCTCCTGTTCCTCTCTTTCTCTTCCCCTCCTCTTTTCCTTCTCTCCCCTCCCCTTCCCTCTCCTTCTATCTTTTCCCCTCCCCTCCCTTTCCTTCCCCTTCCCTTTGCTCTTCCCCTCTTCTATTCATTCATCCATCTATCTATCCTTCTTTCTTCCTTCCTCCCTTTCTATTTTTCTTTTTTTTCTTTCTATCTCTCTAACTAGTTCATAGACCCAATCCTAAGAACCACTGAATGTTTTTGTTCATCCTTCATCTCTGGAGAGGACTAATAAGATGGGTGATGTCTTGCCCTGTGTGTGAATTGGATTGGAGGCAGCATTACACAAAAGCATCACTTTCACTCTCTCCTCCATAGTCTTTATAGTCCAGTGATGTGATAAAAGTTAGGGCAACAGGATCCAGTGGGTGACCTTGGCATTTTCTGTATGTGATTAAGCACTCCACATTACCTGCTTCAGTCACCTTCATGGCTATTGGCACAAATTGTTCTTATCTGTCCATTCCTTCAGGGGGAAGTCTTCCCATGATGCTTGGGGTAGACATCCCTCTAATTCACTGAGGGGTTTGAGATTTTTGGTTACCCTCATCCTGGTTTAGCATGCTTCCTGAGATGGGTTTATCAGGATGTGGCTACTGTGCATACTCCAGCTTCTTGGAGTCATGGGTAAGAATTGGGCAACAAGTGAACACTGAAGGTGGATGAGCAGCCCTGAAAAGGGCTCACATCAAAGATACTGGTCTACCCTGATCACCCATACACCTCAAGAATTTCTGATAACATGAGTGTAGTTGTGTGCCTGTTTATGCGTATTTGAGGAGATGCTTTTGCTGTTTCAGAGTTTTGGATGATAGCCACCGGCTTCCCCCTTCTCCTACCCCTCCTTTTTTAATGCTTCCTAAGGTTTCTCTAGGCTTCAGCATAATTTCAATGGCTTTATCTTCATTATGGAGGTGAGGGTGGGAGACAGTGGGAGTTAAAATGTAGTAACTCTAATAAAACTGGGAGTTCATTCATTAATTCATTCATTATTAATTCATTTATTCATTCATCCATCCATGTCAAAGGTTTATTCTAATATTTCACAATATTAGACAAGATGATAATGAGATGATACATTTCCATATTTGGGGGAAGGAGAAGTGTTGTCCAAGAAATGTTTTTTATTTATTCTGAACAGGGATCGCCTATTCAAAGTATGACTTCTTAGTTTTCCATAGGAGGGAACTAAGGCTCAGACCTGTAAAAAAAAATCACATTCAGAATGAATTCTTTTGTCTGCTAAAAACTAGGGTGAAATAGAATCAAAGAAGCATCCCAGCATCTTTCTGAGGAAGGTTTGTGTTGTTAAACAGGATTGGATTGACAAATGATGCTCTGGAAAAGTATTAGCATAAAAAGCTTTTATGTCAGTTAGGATTATTTAATCCCTGCCATTTCCCAAGTGCATCTTCTCTGCCGTGCTGTTGATAAACAATGACAGATGGAGTGACCTGAGAGCTTCCCACATCTCTTGGAAATGAAAATAGAGATGGCAAAGAAACATGAAGGAGAGCAATGGGCAGTGGCTGATGTTCACCTTGCCTTCTTAATGGCTCAAGAACACTACCCTGCATGTCTTCTGGAAGCTGAAAGTGTTACCTGGATCTTGCTTTGGCTGTGATGATGTCACAAGTCCTGCCCCTCCCCCTGCTTCAAACGCCTTTAGGCAAGATGGCCTTGAGGGTTGGGCATTTTCTTCAAATTCTACCTTTATGTTATATGCCTATTGTCCAAAATGAAAGATTTTTTGGTCAACTTCCTTAGGAAGTTGCTATTGTCTTTGCCTTCATGGTGTCCAGCTTAGTGTAGATGCTTAATAAATATTGATTATTTCATACAGTGCTTCATATATTTAATAGGATGATAGAGTTAAGACGGATTCAGACCCTGATCTATTTGTGTGCTCTCTGGAAGTCACTTAACTATTTGGATCTCAATTTCCTCCTTAAGGAAAAAGGAAGGAGTTGACTTCCAAGTGGGGCTTAACTGTCTCGGACACAGTATTTAAAAAAAAAAAAAAAAAAAAAAGGCATATCTGGCTAGGACTCAGCAGGCTGTTCATTCCCTTCCTTTTATCTTCTAAATAAAGGTTTTATATTTATTTTAAATATATGTCTTGCCCCATTTTTAAAAGAAAGACTTTATTTTTTTAAAAATTTTTATCTAGTGATTTGTTTTTCTCCAAGGGTTTGTAGGGGAGTGGTTTTTCCCATTAACCATATGAATATCTCTTTCTTTTAGATTTCAATGGTATCTTATTTTTCTAATTCCATGTAAAGATAGTTTTCAATATTAATTTTTGTAAGATTTAGAGTTCCAAATCTTTTTCTCCCTCCCTCCTTTACTTCCTCTCTTCCTCAAGACAGCAAACAATCTAATATAGGTTATACATTTACAGTCATTTTAAACATACTTCCATATTAGTCGTGTTGAGAAAGAAAAATCAGAATAAGATGGTAAAATCACAAGAAAAAAAGCAAACAAACAAAAAGATGAAAATACTCTGCTTCAATCTGTATTCAGTTTCCATAGTTCTCTCTCTGGATGCAGATGGCATTTTCTATCCCAGATCTCTTGCATTGTTTTGGATCACTACATTGCTATAAGGGCATAGTTGATCATCACATAATCTTGCTGTTACTGTGTACAGTGTTCTCCTGGTTCTGCTCACTTAACTCAGCATCAATTCATATGTCTTTCTAGGCTTTTCTGAAAACAGCTTGCTCATCATTTCTTATAGAATAATCTTATTCTATTACATTCATAGACCATAATTTATTTAGTCATTCCACAATTGATGGGCATCAACTCTTGGTATATCAATTTTTAGAATTATGGGTTCCTTTGCCATGTGTTCTTGAATGTTGATTCATGTTTTGAACCAATAAAGAGAAGCTGTGCTATCTTAAAATCCAATAAATGGTTGAATACCATCTTCAAAAAAGCCAAAAGAAGGGTTTTGAACCAGATTACTGTATAGATAAACTCCAGATATCTTCTAATTATGGCATTCTATGATTAGAAAATTAAATTCAAAGGAAGCTATTTGATTAGCAAGTCTTGGAAGACTGGATTGGAGTTGGAGGACCTGAGCTTAATTCCCAATTTTGCTACTTCCTATTTGTGCAAAATCGAGTAGTTCTTTTCACTTGCTATTTTCAGCATGCTGATCAAAAACATACATGCTTAACAATAATAATGCTAACACAATTTGACTATTTTTTAAAGATCCTGGATAATCATTATGAAAATAAATTACTATTCATAATAATCATTTTAGTATCTTCTATTTAACAATATAGGGAAATAGCTTTTTAGCAGAGAATTTATAGAATAAAACTTAGATTCATAACCACAACTAACGTACTGATTTGTTTTGCTTTATTATTTCTTTGTTGTTTTTATTTTAGGTGAGATCATTGGTAAGTAACTGCAATGTTAAAAACAACAACAATCAATCATTCTCTCCCATCTCCTCTATTTCTAATGATCATTATTTTCTAATCTTAAATTTTTTTTATTTAACCATCTAGCACTTTTTTCTTTCTTCCAACTTAGAAAAAAGAAGAAATACAAAGTCCTTGTCATGTATGAATATAGTCAAGCAAAACAAATCCCCACATTGGTCATGTTTAAAAATGTCTGTCTGTCTGCATATTACTTTATCATCTCTATATTGTGAAGTAGACATCATTCATCATCATCAATCCTTTGGAATCATGGCTGCTCATGGCATTGATCAGAGGTCTTAAGTCTCTCAGAATTATGATGATATTGATATTATAAATTGTTTTCCTGGTTCTACTCATTTTACTCTATATTAGTTCATACAAATCTCTGAAAATATCCCTTCCATCATATCTTATACTACAATTTTCCATTATGTTCATATACCTCAGTTTGTTTCACTATATTCTAACCTATAATCACTTCTTTAGTTTCCAAGTCTTCACCACAAAAGAATGCTGCTATAAATATTTTTGGGGACATATGGGCCCTTTAGCTTTTTCTTTGAGTAGAGGCTTAGTAGTGGTTTCCCAGGGTTAAAATGCCTGCTTGGTTTAATAACCTTTTGGATATAGTTCCTTGTTTCTTTTCCTGAATGGCTGGATCTATTCACAGTTCCTCCAACAGCATCACTACCCTTCAATCTCTCCCTACCGCCTGGATCTGTCTTACTTAAGTGTTCCCAATCTTAAAAAAAATTCTCACTTGATCCTAATAATTCAATATGTCTCCTCTACCTTTAACAGTCAAAATCCTAAAAAAAAAAAAAAAAAAAAAAAAAAAAAAGAGTTGTCTCCTCTTGTTGAGCTTACTTCTTCCCCTTTCATTTACTTTGCAAAAAAGCTTCTGATTTCATCACTTAGCTGAAGGCAATCTCTCTAAGGTTATCACTGATTTATCTCCTAATTGGCAAATCCCATGGCCTTTTCTCAGTTTCCTAGGCATTTTTCTGGATACCCTGGGAATGTTTAGTAAATAGAGAGAAGCCATTGAAATGGACCAGATAGCCTTCTGTGTAGCAATTTGCCTGACATCTCTGTAGGATTTAATTTTGGTGATCATCCTTTCCTCCTGAATAGTCTCTCTTCTTTAGGTTTTTTTTTTGGCTTATTTTTGGGGGGGTTCTCTTCCTACTTATATGACCAATCTTTTTCAGTCTCCTGTGTCATATCATCCATATTCCAAAGGAGATGAACCAGAAATTCTCTAAGGTTCACCTAGCTCTAAACCCTATAAGCCCATGAAAGATGTCAAATTAGATTACAACATTTATGGGACATTTATTATGTGTGCTAACCACCAGAAATACAAATACAGGCAAGAATAAGAACCATCCCTTCTTTTAAATAGCTTATATTCTTATAGTAGACAACAAAGCATAAAAGTAAGTTGAACAAAGGATGGGAATTAAATTTGAGGGGGCAAAGTGGCAAAGTTTAAAGAGATGGGAGCAGAACTAAGTAAGGAGTCTTAGATAAGTGACATGGTCTTCCAGAAGGGTCTAAAATGAGAAAATTGATGCATGTGGGTCTGGTCCATGGGAATAAATGCCAACCACTTTCTCCCTTCTTCTTTAAACATGTCCAGGACGTACCACAAAGTCCATGGATGCCCGGAATGGCTCCTTATTTTCTTGATGGAATACACTGAGAAGTCCCATCTGGTTATATAATCTGCTTGAGTGATTGGGGGGTAGAATGAGTGGAAAGCCGGTCTGACAAAGAGAAATCTTTGAGGGGGAAGAAAAGAAGCAGAGGAGACATAGAGGTGCTACTCTCAAAAAATACTTGGTTATGTTTCGCTATATGCCATAGACCATGTCTTTGCATGACGTTCTCTCTATTTTCTTGCTAAAGTTTGTCTGAAGACTTGAACAGGGCCAACTTCGTTTAGGAGAGAGGAGATAATGTGACCATAAAAATAAGAGGGTTTGTATCAAACTCTCTTCTCTTACTGCTTACCACTCTGTGATCTTGAGTTAGCCATTTCACATCATTGAGCTTCAGTTTCCTTCACTGTAAAATAAGGAAATTGGATTAGATGCTATCTTATTCCCCTTGATTTTTTATTTTTTATTTTTTGCTGAGGTAATTGGGGTTAAGTGATTTCTTAGGTCACAGGGCGAGGAAGTGCTAAGTGTCTGAGGTCAGATTTAAATTCAGCTCAGATTTAAACTCCTAAACTCAGTTAGGAGACTAACTTCAGGGCTGGTTCTCTATCCACTGCACCATCTAGCTGCCCTTTTCCCTTAATTTCTAACTCTAAATACAAGAACACTCCTTGTAGAAGCCAGAACTGTTCGGATCACAGTATTTTAGAGACAATCAAGAAAATCATATTCATTACTTTATAGTCAGAGAAAATAATTACAACCAAACCAGCATTAGCCAGCTTCACTGCCAATTTTATTTATCGGATTTGACCTCAAATAAGTTGACTGTTCCCATGGAGTGAAAATATTCAAATGATTGCCTTGCAGCCTTCGATAGCAGTGCTCAAAGGGAAGTGTTAAAAAATGTTTTAAGCACCTAAAATATAACTACATTAAAAAATATGTTAAAAAATTCCCCTTCAGGGACTGCTTTGAGCAGATCAACACTTATTTGATGTACAGATATAGATTTTAATACAAAATGCCATTGCAAAAGAAATCATCACTGACAGGGTTTTATTTAGTAGGTTGCCCCAAGTCCAATGGTCTAAACAAAATCTCCATAGGCTTTGTGGAGATCCACAAATTGGCACCCTTTGAATCAAGCATAAGATTAAAGTATTATCTTAAGAAACTGATATAGTATTTATGCAAAATGATAGGTAAACCTTAAAACTATATAAAAATGGCTACTATTGTTATTATTCTTTGAAAGACTCCACAATGAAGACAACTTAGTTTGATGATGATTTTGGTTGTTCTGAGAATTATAAAACAAGGAGATCACTATTGTCATGAAGGATGTCCAGTGCAGAGCCAAGCTTTCAATTAAATATTTATTAAGTACCTACTATGTGTCAGATGCTTTAAAGTACTGGGGTTACAAATATAAAGCATCAAAAAAAGCTTACATTTTATGATAGACAAGTACTTGTTGTTTGTCCTTCGTTTTCGAAGAGGACCATGACATCAGGTAGATGGTGCCAGTAAATTGGATTTGAGTGAGGGAGGGCTATGTAAGGTCACCTGCCTCACTTTCCCCTCCAGAGCCATCTGGGTTCAATGGCAAGATATAGGTCAAGAAGATTGGAGATGGCCCTGGATGAAATAGGAGACTAGGGCTTTTTTAAGTGAAGGTCTTCAATAGGTCTCAGTTTGACTGAAGCAACTTCCATTGAGTGACTCAGGCTTTCCCCTAGTGCAAAAAGAATCTGTGAAAGAGGAGACAATATACAAACACATACAGCAGAGATATATAATGAGGCTGATCCATGCTTAACTCTGAAGCTCAGGCCAATTTGAAGACCTCGACAGTTCCTATTACTCAGCCAATGGGGAAAAAAAGTTCCTTTTCATTATGTGGTAGCCCAGTGAAGAATGCCCACTCATGCTCCAATTTGTGATTATCCCAGCTCTCTAGTATATCCCACATGGGTAACGCCATCTTTGCAAACAGATGGCATTTGTATATTCAACAGACCCCGATAACACTGTGCCCCATATGAAAAACTTGCCATCCCTGACAAATAGCCAGATGTATACTTTGAATATAACATAGCATGGTTTTCTTGGGTCTGTGAAGATGCAGAAACTTTTTTTTTCATTTGATTTGCTAGTGTCATTCGAGAAAGTCTCATTTTCCATCTGGCTACACATCTTTGAACTTGGTCATGCTCTGGAGAATCTCATCATCCTGCAAGATTACATCACCCTGAAACTTATACTCTCTAACTACCAGGTCCCTCCCACCTCCCTCTGATTGGAGAGAGTAAAGATTGGACAATGCAGAGCTCCTCCCACATCATGACCGATTAACTGAAAAGAGTTAGTGAAGTGTGAACTTATAGGCAGTTCCATATAGTCAGTGGAAATCACAATTATAGTGCAGCTAGAAAGGGAGGGGGCAGTGGATAGAACATTGGCTCTGGACTCAGGGAGACCTGAGTTCAAATCTGACCTCAGGCACTTGATAGGAGCTAGCTGTGTGATTCTGGACAACTCACTTAACTCTGATTGCCTTGCCAAAAAGAAAAGAAAATCACAATTATGTCCCAATGGAACAATTCACAAAGTTTACCAACTTTACAAAGTTCTCAACTAATGCCTGGTACTGCTTGCTTGAATGGTTTTTCTCAAGCAAAACAAAAAATAAAAAAGAAAGAAAGAAAGAAAGAAAGGAAAGAAAAGAAAAGGAGGAAAGAAAGAAAGAAGGAAGGGGAAAAAAACAAAGGATAAAGTAATAGATTTCCTGCCTTAGAAATCCAGTTTCCCAGACCCAGTGGAACTCTTCCCACAGAGAAGTCAACACTGCTAAGTGAAAACTCTGCCATGGTTTTCTCCATACATAATATCATCTAACTAGGGTATGGACAACATTTTCTAGGGATCTTTCCACCAAACATGCCAACATTTCTCTAGGTCTTCCTGTACCATAATGCAACATTATGAAAGGTATAGCCAAAGTTCCTCTGGCTTCTATTCCAAAGGGTACCTCAAATATCTCCCAATAGACCCCAGTGACTTCAGGGTAATCCAAAAGGAACTTCAAGCTTATCTGACAGGTTCAGGTAGGAAAATGACAAAATCAAATACTTGGGGTTGCTTGCACTTAGGCAGACTTTATGAAGTTTCAGGGAATATTGATCTCACAATAGGACAAGCAATGTGCATCTCTTTAAATGCAAAAGGAAAAAAAATCAACACTTTCCAACCAGATACCAGTATTCTTGTGATACAAACTCTTTATTTTTCATTTTAAAATCAACACCAATATTTACAGAAGATTCAGTCATACAAATATCCCTCAAGGAATCAATAAATGAAAAATTTACAAAATTACCTTAATGGAACTGACTTGAAAGGAAACATATCCTGGAATAATAATAGCCAATGTTTACGTAGTGTTTATCATGTGCCCAACATTCTATTAAGCTCTTTACAATTATTATCTCATTTGATCCTTACAACCCTGGGAGGCAGGTGCTATCATTATCCCCATTTCATAAGTGGGAAACTGAGGCAAAGACTTGTCCAGGATAATAAAGCTAGTAAATGTCTGAGAATGAAAACCTTTTCACTTCTTGATTACAGCTTGGTAAATTTTATCCATCACACTACCTAGCTTCCCTAGATAGAGTATGGGGGTGGGGTGGGTGGGAGAATCAATAGTACTATTATAATTTAAGGATTTTTGGTAAATTTCTCCAGGATCTCACAAACTTAAGATCTCTAAAACTTAAATTACAAGGGAGAGAATCTTCCTAGTCATTCTCTTAAATGTGAAGGGATTTATTTTATCCTGCAGCTGACCCTACATGAAACCTAGTTGACTGGTTCTGTTCTCTCATGGCTGTAGAGTTCCTTCTTACTTTAAGATTATTTTATTTTTTATTTTTTTTTAAACTTTAAAGTTTTATTTTTTTTTAAATTTTTATTTATTTATTTATTTATTCATTCATTTATTTATTTATTTATTTGCTGAGGCAATTGGGGTTAAGTGACTTGCCCAGGGTCACACAGCTAGGGAATGTTAAGTGTCTGAGACCAGATTTGAACTCAGGTCCTCCTGACTTCAGGGCTGGTGCTCTAACCACTGCGCCACCTAGCTGCCCCACTTTAAGATTATTTTTAAGATTAAGACTTTAAGATTATATTTAAGATGACCTTAAGTACCCTGAAGGGTCTGAGATCTCTCTTTGAGTGTCATCTTCTTCCTACCCCCACCCCATCCCTGGATGTGCCCTCTCATTTTAGGAGCCCAGTCACTAGCATCCCAGTTCCATTTAACCCATTAATATAACTTTTACAAAGGAATATTTATTTAGAAGTTATAGCAAGAACAAATATGCAAACATTCTTCCCATCCCCTCAGAGACATAATTCTCCCTCTTATTTATTTACCTCATATTTACTTTGTCCAATCCTTCTTGGTTACAAATAAATTGATGTGGACTGTTATACCAGGAGAAAAGTTCCCTTATGCCCTAAAAACTCAACTCTGTTAATCCACAGGTTCTGCTGTCTGCAGAATGGCCAAGTTGTTCTGCTTGGGGATCTTTCTTTAGTTACCTCTTAAAGGAGCAGTCTTGAAAAAGCCTGGTAAGTGGTACCATGAATTATGCATAGGGGACTTATTTCAAGTCATGCATTTAAAATGGGCATTAAAAATATAACCTTGATTCTCTGTTTTCTTTGTAACCAGCCCCAGGAGCTCACCAGCACAGAAGCAAAATGGAGTCTGATTGATTGGATTGGAGACATTTACATAATGGGAAATTTCTCACTGAGCAAAAAGCCAATCCCATAAAAACCGATGGCTCCTAGCTGGGATGGCTCTCTTTTGGTTTTCTCTTTCCTGTGCTAACTGATGGATCTCTCATGCTAATCTTCTCAGTCCAAATGGAAGTTAAGTGAGTTGCTGAAGCCTTCAGATCGAAGCAGAGGAGTTTCAAGAGGGGTCAACAGAAGCCAATGTTTAATCTTATGGCGATTCTCCACAAGGTTCTGGTGTCACTAATTTTTTATGGATGAATCACATTTTGTACTGATGTGAGAAGATTTCCTTTCAGCATCAGGGAGACCTAAATACAAGGACCCAGAAGAAATATACATACTGAGTGAAACCAAAGGAATCGAGGAATAGGATGATCAAGATTGTGACTCCATAGGGTCATCAGATGACTAAACTCACCATCAAGAAAGCTGTGATGAAGTTCCAATCAATCCATTTGCAGAACTTCTATAATGGATCTACTGATAATTTAACTAGTAGATTCTTCCTTCCATATAACCTAAAATTGAGCCAACTTCTGTGACTCAACTGTTATGAAAATGGAAACTATTCAATTGCCCTTCTTATAATAAAACTAACATTAGAATGTCAGACCTTTTTTTTGTATCTTTAGCACAGTGTCTGGTACATAGTAAATGCTAAATAAATGCTTATTGACTAACTGTCATTCACATATATTACATGTTCTACAATTTCAGAGGTTCAATGATTATCTTGGGAGTACTTTTTCAGTAGCTCAAAAGAAGCATAAGATGCCCAAATTTGGACACATATCCATTTTAATTGTTTAGATGGATTATTTGTGCCTGGCTAGTTGTAGAGCTCTCTTGGCTCACATTGGTCTGATTAGCCACAGGCAACATTATTACAGATTAGTCAGTTGCATTGTACGCTGACCCTGGCATAGTGATTTCATTTTGGTCCTCTTGGATTACAAAAAGACAAGTCATTTTGGGAATAATTAATGCTATTAATATTAGATTAGATTAATATGACTTGAGCCTCCATCCATATAACATAGTTCACTATGGCCAGTCAGATAAATTCAATAGCAAAAACATTTAATCAAAACAATGTAAACAACAAGGAGGTAGACACAGATTTCTGGTATCTATGTAAATGAGAGCAACTTTTACCTCTAGATGGGTTAGAGGGATTCCCTAGTATAGGGGTAAGATGAGTCACTTTAGAACTCACAGTGCAAGGGTAAGTACTTGGAGTATCTGACTCTTAGAATTTCTTTTTAATAAGTTTTTCTCTTTGTTTTGAACCAAATGTCCCATTTCCCTGGGAATGTTGCAAACGCCCTTAGGTGTACCTGATGGCCAAAGAGTTACTTCCCCCACTCTTGAGTATTTTTGGAAGTCTTTTAACTGTGATGAGTGTGAAGTTGTGTGTGTGTGTGTGTGTGTGTGTGTGTGTGTGTGTGTGTGCATGTGTCTTTAAAAGGTACAATTCCAGCTGACCTGGCCAGCCAGCTACTTTACCTGTGCTTTTATGCAGATTGACTCCTCTGTGTCTTAGAATCCCACCAGACTCAGATCAATCACCTTTTCTGATTCCTCTCCCCCTTCCTCTCACAATTAATCCCTAACCCTCTGAAGCCGCTTTGCCTTTATCTTGTATATATCATGTACTTATTTGTCTGGGAACATAGTGTGTTCTCACCAGTTGATCAGTAAACCCCATGAGGACAGGAGGTGTCTCATATTTGGGACTCACGCTAGCAGTCAGTCCATAATAAATGCTTATTATTGTTATTGCTATTATTATAAAAGTCTCTCCCATCTCTGGAGTTATCAGAATCTAGCTACAATTTCTGGGTTTATGTAATTTTCTTCTGACTGAATAATTTGCTATTCCCTCCCACCCATGCAGACACTATGGGAAATAAAGTCCTAAGATCAGTCAACCCCCAACAGTAATTTTACAAAATGCTTACATACATCAATTCATTTGATAATCCAAACCACCCTGCATGAAGGTGCATTAAACAGATGGCAGCCCCAGTTCGCAGTTGCAGCTCAGAGAATGAATGCTTTGCAGGGATCCTATAGCTACTGAGGTTCAGAGGTAGAATTTGCATCCAGCCATTCTTTCTATGTTGCTATGCTGTCTTTCCTTTTATGGTAGACAGGAACTGCCGCCCATCGAGTCAGCAGGTTCAGGCTCACTTTGAAGCCCATTTTGATGGTCTGGTTTCCTTCCAGCTCAATAATGTTAAGATGAAAATACAGATTTAGTTCCATTTTGAACTTTTCACAGTAGCTTTAAAAATGATCCTAAAAGTGATCCAGATCAGAGTTTTATATATATATGTATGTATGTATGTATATATATATATATATATATATATATACTAACACACATGTATACATATATAAATGTATGTGTGTATACATATCTAGCTAGTTATCTGTCTGTCTGTCTGTCTATCTGTCTGTCTATCTACCTATCTATGTAACAGACCATTAGGGGCACAATGGATGCTGATTTCTACATGAGGATTCTGGGAAATAGAGTGATGAGGACCCCAAGATGTGAATTGGGCAGGCAGGGGGACCAATCTGTAAAGACTGGTGAGTGCTGGGAGCAGTCACAGCAGCAACAACAATAGCAATCTGAAGAAAAGAAGCAGATGTGGGAGAAAGGGGAGAGAGGGAGAGAGGAAGAGAGGAAGAGGAAGGGAGAGGGAGATTCTGTAATAAATTAAAAAGTAGAATTGAGAGGCTGCTACAAATGGGAATCTTGTTCCCCTCCTCCCCCCAGGATCAGCCACGAGCTGCCAGGAGGGTAGCACTCCAGAGTGGGAGCTGGGCTGATCCCCTTCAGCTGTGAACCCCTTAATTGAGGGGCCATTTCTTTCACCTCTTCCTTCCTTCTTGCTCTCCCCTTCCATCCAAAGGGTTCAGATTTAAACCAAATGTCCCATTTCCCTGGGGATGTTGTAAATGCCTGATGGCCAAAGAGTTACTTCCCCCACTCGAGTATTTTTGGAAATCTTTTAACTGTGATGAGTGTGCAGTGTGCAGTTGTGTGTGTGTGTGTGTGTATGTGTGTCTTTAAAAGATTTTGAAAAGTAGTCTCCACACTATCTAAGCCAGAACTTCTGGGTTTGCTGGGCTAGGGGCCCACCTGGACACACAGTTTATCACCATTTTACCTTGTTTATAAACTATTATAAATTTCCAAGAGCAAAATGAAAAAGGAAGCAGCAAGCCTTTAGCTTATCTGCCCCTCAGACCATAAGATCCTGCCCTTTTTCTACTGGGGAAGTGATCTCTCACTGGGGAGGAGAAAAAGAGAAAGACAAGAAATGGAGACAGAGAGAGGGACACAGACAGAAAAACAGAGAGAAAGAGACACATGAAGAGGAGAGGAAAGGAGAGAGAGACAGACAGACACAGAGAGACAGAGACACAGAGAGAGAGACAGAGACAGACAGAAAAAGACAAAGGAAGACACACACACACAGAGACAGAGAGAGAAAGACAGAGACAGAGAGAGACAGAGAGAGGGAGGGAGGGAAGGAGGGAAGGAGAGGAAGGGAAGGCAAGGGAGGGAGGAGGGAGGGAGAGACAGAAGGAGAGACAGAGAGGCAGATAGAGAGTCAGAGAAAGAAGCAGATAGAGACAGAGAGAAAGACACAGAGATACACAGAGGAGAGGGGA
>JAJPUD010001199.1:64183-75287 GCA_023553655.1 Myrmecobius fasciatus | reverse complement strand
TACAGAGACACACAGAGGAGAAGAGAGAGACACACACACAGAGAAACATAGAGACAGACAGAGACATACACAGAGGAAAGGAGAGGAGAGGAGAGGAGAGGAGAGGGGAGAGAGACAGACACAGATAAGAGGAGAGAAACAGAAAGAGAGAGAAAAAGAGAGACAGAGACACAGAGACACAGAAAGATAGAGAAAAGGGGGAGGAGAGGTAAAGAAGGGGGAGGAGAGGTAAAGAAGGGAGAGGATTCATTGCCTGTACTAGCAGAATGTAAGCTCCTTAAGGATAGAATCTGTTTCCTTTTGTCCATATAGTATCACATATCTCTAGTATAGGAAGAGGGGGAGAGGGAGAAAAGAAGAATGGGAAAGGTGGGAGGAAGGAAGATTCCCCAACTATATCCCCAACTACACCATTAGAATGTAAAGTTCTTGAGGATAAGAGTTTTATTTCTTTTGCCTTATATTTCCTCTACCTAGTGGTGACCTTACACTTAGCAGGTGCTTAATAAAAGTTGAATTAAATTCCATTTTTGGTCATTCTAATTAATCTGAGTTAAGATCTCTGTCCTCTCTGTCTCACCCCTCTCCCTTTCTGCCTTTCTCCCTCTTTCCCTCTCTCCCTCTCTCTTCCTCCCTTTCTCTCTCCCTTTTTCCCTCTCCTTCTCCATCTTCCTCTCCCTCTCCTTCCTCCCCCCTCTCTCTGTTTGACATAATGGAAGCCATTATGAATACATTTTTCTGAAATCACGATCATTACCCCCACTTTATTCATTTTCTTCATAAAATGGGTTCATATAAGTTTAAAAAAATCTCATTTTTTAAAAAGCCTGCACATTCATCACTTTCCCTAGTGCCAAGATGTTACACTATATCCCATGCCATGATTTATTCAGTGATTTCCTTGTCAGTGGGCACCCATTTTGTTTCCAGTTTTGGCTACCGTGAAATGTGCTCTTATGAATATTTTAGTATATATGGGACCTTCATAAGTGTTTTTGGTCCTCCTTCGGGCACTAGAATTGATGTCAAAGAACATGGCCAGTTTAGTTCTAAGAAGTTCTGTAGGACTACAGGCTTAGAGCTGGAAGACATGTTCTTGTATAATTCCAAATTGGTTTTCATAATAGAAAATGGACCACATCCTATTTTATTGATTGGCAATCTCATTTGAGTTGATCAAACTCTATTCTAGAGAACTGTCCTATCTCTGATGATCTCTCCTTTCTCAATATTTGATATTATGTATCTATTTAAGAACTAGAATATTCTAATTTTACAGAGGAGATCTGATGCCTGGAGAGATGTGACTTGCCTAAAATCCCTAAGAGAATTAAGGTTTGAATCCTCTGAATCCATATCTAAGGTTCTTTCAGATATTTAGCACAATGCATAGGACTCATGAGCGCCTAACTCATGCTTGTTGATAGACTCCTTGATTCTTCCTTTCCCTTCTCTAAGCTTACCATATACTACTCATTTAAGACAACTATATTCTGGAAGTAAGATTCAGAGCTAGAAGAGACCTTAATGGTAACCCAGTCTTGTATTTCCATTTTAATAAAGGGAGAAGCTGAGATTCTGAAAGGACAATTAATGGCCCAAGATCAAGTAAATGAGCAAGTTAGAATTTGCACCCAGATCTTATTCTCTGTCAGCCCAAATGAGGGCAGAGACTCTGGTTTCCATTTGCTGACAATGCTCCCTCCTGCAAAATCTGTATTCCTCTGCCTGGAGAAGAACGCCGAACCCAACACATGCACCAGGAGGGCACTGACATAGCCAAACCCAACACATGCACTAGGAGGCATCCACCTGCTCCCAAATGGGGCTGGGCTGAGACTGAGGGATGTGGAGGCTGAGAGGAGTTCTCCACTGGGGCTCTTTCCGGGATGTCCTCGACTTGCAGAGTACTTCCCCTGTAGCTTGTGGTTGAGATCATTGAATGAAGTCATTCTTAACCAGAATTGTAATGTAAAAAGGAAAGTGCTGGATCCCCTTCCCTCTCATGGGCCCATTTTGACAAGGCTTGCCAAGAGTCTGGTGAAGGGGAGCCTCATGTCTACTGGCTGATGTCCAAGCAAGGGAGTTAGCCACGAGGTCAAAGGGACAGTCTCTAGGAGGGATGAGGACAGCAGTCTTTTGTGTGTACCAGTGGGCTATCTCAATTTTGACACTTCTTAGAGCCCAGGATGGTGTTCTCCACCCCGTACTCCCCTCCCCTTCACAGTTTTTTTTTCCAATGGACATTTCTTTTTTCTTTCTTTTCCTTCTAACTGAGCAACATCAGCAATAAAAGACAAATAAAGCTTTTGCGACAAATAAGGAAATTCTCGTGTTGGCCATATCAAAAAAAAAAAAAACATCTGTTTCGTTCTACCTCTCTGTCAGGAGATGGGTAGGGGCTTTATCTCTCATCCTCTGGAGCTGGGTTCAGAAATCTCAAACCTTTCCAAGTTGTTCTTACTTACAATGTTGTTATTGCCTCCAGTGATATCCAGATTCTTCTCTTTTCCTTCTATGTTAGTTTTCTCTGAAGCCCCTCATCTCCTCATTTCAAATAGAACATTAATATTTCGTTACATTCATATATGGTGCAGGTAGGTGGTATACAGAGCTGGAGTCAGGAAGACTCATCTTCATGACTTCCAATCTGGCTGAGGATACTTAATGGATGTGTGACTCTGAAAAAGTCACTTAACTCTGTTTGCCTCAATTTCCTCATCTGTAAAATAGACTGGAGAAGGAAACAGCAAACCACCCCAGTATCTCTACCAAAAAAAAAACCTCAAATGGGGTCATGAAGAATTGGACACAATGGGAAACAATGGGCTAATGTTCATATACTATCATTTGCTTACTCATATCCCAAAAGATGGGCACCTAATTTCCATTTCTTTGCCACCACAACAAAAATAGATATTTTTGATGTACTTTATCTTTTTCTTTGATCTCTTTGGTCTGTTGCGGTAGTGCTGGATCAACGGGGAAGTAGTTTCATGACTTTTTGGATGTAATTCCCAATTGCTTCCAAGAAATCCAGCCCAATATTCTGCACACATAAGTTGCTCGATAAAAACTGTTTGAATGAATGAATGAATGAATGGCTTGAGCAAAAGTTAGCAAAAAAGAGAGTATATTATAGTGGAAGGATTCTGCTATCCAGAGGCAGAAGAGACCAGGGGTGGAAAGTCACCTCAATTAACCAATTAGAATAGGGACTGCAGTTGTGATTTTATTGACATAGGGAATTCCCAGGTGAGGAAAGTCCCTCCATGGATGCAGGTGCCCAGCAGTTTGTCTTAAAGAGCAGCCTATACTCATACTGAGAGGGTGATTTTCCTAGGGTCAATTAGATAGTGTGTTCGAGGGACGTGACTTGAATCCAGGTGATGAATTAACAAGAATTTCTAAAGCTCCTTCTGTGTGCCAAAACATCGTGCTAGCCTTGGGGGCACAAGGCCCAAAATGAAATGTTCCTTTCCCTCCAGGATCTTTCAGAGGAGACAACACAAATCCTATTCTTACTGCTAAGTGACTGTAGTTGAATCACAGAACCACCTTGAACATTTGTTTCCTCTTCTATAAAATGGCACCAGAAATCAGGGACCGTTTCTGTTTTGTCTTTGCATCCCTAGGACCTTGGCACATAGAGGGTGCTTTTGTTGTTTAGCCATTTTTTGGTTACCTATGATCTCTATGATTTCATTTGGAGTATTTTTGGCAGAGACACTGAATAGATGATTAATGTTTGATTAAAAAGAAGCTCTTCATTTCATAGGTTCAAAAATCCGGGGCTGGAAGGGCTCGTAGGACTGAGCCAGTTTTTCCTATTAATAGCAAGGAGCTGGGAGGTCTCTGTTTGGGAGCTGGGAGGGTCCCAGAGATGTCTGGCACTCTGTTCTTCAATAAAGGCCACGGGGGCAGAAGAACATCTTCAATGAGGAGGAAGTGAGAGTCCTTACTGCCTGTATTGCTACATTAAAGCAAACCAACTAGCCAACCCTTCTGATAAGCAAAGGCTTTGGGGGTTATTCTTGGGTCCAGGAAGAGTGGAAGGGGCTTGCTCCATCTCATTAATGACCAATCAAATGCTCTCTCTGCTGTGGCCAAGTTTAGAGTGTGAATACTCAAGATAAGCTCCTGACCTTTTCTTTCTCCAAATAGACTGTGGGAGTTGCTGTGGGTGCAGGACTCTCCAGGCTGGAGATAATAACCATCCAATTTGCCAGTCACACTTTTCTGTCCGATGCTGACAAGTACCCGTTGCAGGCGACTTGTTGGAGAGTTGTGTGATATTTCAGATAGTACATGCTGCCTCTGGACAGTGTGTCAGCCACCTGAATGATCCCTGCTCCCCAGGGCCAATTCTGAGAAGCACTCCCAGCCTTTCTACTCCTACCCCAGCTCTATCTCTTTGACAGTTGAGGGAAAAAGTAGAACAACAGCCATCAGAAGGAGAGAAAGGCTTCCAGATGAAGCCAGGAAGAGAAATTAAAGGAAAATTAGCTTATGGGAAGTTTTTTTGTTAATAGTCCATTATAATGTGAAGATTTTTTCACCAGTGGTAGTGGACAGGTTTGTAAGGACTGTCTTGCCTCTCTGGATCAGAGTTTTCTCATCTATAAGGAGCTGGCCTTGACAAATTCTAAAGTCTATTGCTATGATTTATGATCCTAGATGCATAGAGCTCCCTGATTGGGAGTAAATGAGGACTGATGTTTTCCCATTCCCATGTGACCCAAATTCATGAGTTTCTTCTAGTTTTCTGAGCTTATTGGGCTAGCTTAGATTTACAAAATTCATACATAATACAACTCTTTCCTCTCTGCCATTCCATGTTCATCACCTTTAACCCACCTACCTTCCTTTGAAATTTATCTCAGTTCAATTCCAGTGTCTGTTGTGTATAGAACACTAGAGGGATTAGATAACAATACCATTAAAGTAAATAATTGTGAGGTCTTGCGGGGGATATTGCAGTCAACTTGGAAGAATCTCCCGATGGTCTTTGAGCTGGCTATTAAAAATGGGCAGAAATTCACCAGGTGAAAAAGGGGAACAAAGACATTACAGACATGGAAAATAGAATCATTAAAGGTTCAGAAGTGAGCTATTAAGGGACTCAAGGTAGACTGACAGCTGGCCTTTTCATATACAGTGGAGCTATTCCTTCTTCAGAACTTTTCTAAGGTACAGTGCTTCCTTGACAGCTCAAAGGTCTTCCTTCCCTTTACATGTAGTATTTGTCTTTTGCCACTCCCAATCTTCAGCTTTATTTATAAAGTCTGTGTAAAACTGAAGATATTTTGATTATTGCTTCTTGGATCTTCATGAATGGAATTTGTTCAGTCAGAAGGAAATGGAGTGTTGAGTTAGCTACTTAGCGCTTGCAAGAGCTTGATCTAATGGAGAGAGCACTGGGCTTAATAACATCAGGAAAATCTGAGTTCAAATTCATCCTTTGTACACTTCCTAACTGTGGATATCCCTTCCCCTCTCTAGACCTCAGCTTTTTAATTTGTAAAATGATGGGATGGGGCTTGACGTATGAGCCACCTCTCTGGTCTAGATCTGTGATTCTTCTGATTTATCTCCAGTATCTTTGGGAAGCAAGTGAAATCAAAAAAGTGATCAGGTAGGTTTTTTGGGGTTACTTCAGTTACAAGAAAACATTTTAGTTTATGTTTGGCCAGTGAATTCAAACAACAGATATGGATATTATATAAACAAATGATAATTAATATTCAATCTCCTCTCCTATTGCTAACCCATTCTTGGGCTTTCTAGTTTTCTTTTCTATGAATGTACTTGGTTGTTAATCTGTCTGTTTCAATATAGAAATGAAAGGAAGCCAGATTTGGTTGCTGGGGAAGCTCTAAATTTCCTTCTCTTCAACTTGCTTCCTTTAATTTTGGCATTTCAAATTCTTACATAAAAAGGATGTTTTTGGACCCACAGCTTTTTGTAGTGGCAAGGAATTAGAAATTGAGTGGATGATCATCAATTGGGAAATGACTGAATAAGTTATGGTCTATGAATATAATGGAATATCTTTGTTCTATAAGAAATGTTAAGCCGGAAGATTTCAGAAAAACCTGGAAAGATTTACACAAACTAATGCTGAATAAAGTGAGCAGAACCAGGAGAACATTGTAACAGCAAGATTATGTGATGACCAACTATGATAATCTTAGTTCTCAGCAATACAATGATCCAAGACAATTCAGTAGACTTGGGATGGAAAATGCCATTCACATCCAGAAAAAGACTATGGATTCTGCATTGCAGCATAGTATTTTCACCTTTTTTTGCTTGTTCGCTTTTTATTTCCCTTGTTTTTTCCCCTTTTGGTTTGATTTTTTCTTTCATAACATGACAAATATGGAAATATATTTAGAAGGATTGTACATATTTAACCTATTGCTTGCTGTCTTGGAGAAGGGGTAGATGGGGGAGGGAGGGAGGGAGAAAAAATTAGGAATACAAAATCTTATAGAAATAAATGTTGAAAACTATTTATATATATATTTGGAAAAGCAAAATACTATTGAGAAAAAAAAATTTTTTTGACTGAATAATCAAACCTTGGAGATGTCCACTCCAATATATACAATGTAAAATTCATATGACACATTTATTCCAGACTCCTGCCATTTCTCCCCAAGCATGTCACACATAGCAGAAAGTGTTGCTAGATGTGTTTTGAGTGTAATAATAGAATTCACTGGCTCCCAGGGCCTGGGGCACTCACCCCCTTCCACTAAAGACTCAAGTCTTGAGGGAATGGCTAGCTTTTAAAGAGAAGGCTCAGCTTCCTTTTCCTTATTGTCTGGAGTTATTTAAAACCTTGCCATGAAACCTTGGGGAGAATCACTTAAAATTTAGGTTTGGTTCATGTCAAGGATCTCCTCCAAAGGGAAGTAAAAAATTCTTAAATATATAACATCTAACTATAGGATGGTTATTTATTGCTCCACAAAAGAAAGGTGCATACACACATGTATAAACTTCATAAGTGCACATTGACAAGAACAGACATGAAATGGTGGTTTATATATCTTGTTATACTCTCTTGGGAGTTTAACATGAAGTATTTAGTGATTATTTTGAAAAGGCATTCAACCTTCACCTTGACTCCGCATCATCCAATTAACTGCCTCAAAGCCAATGTCTTTGGGCAAACTAGATCAGGATTTGGACCCGTCTTTTTTGGTGATCATCTTCTTCATTGAGAGAGCTGGAACAGCTGAAGTAGTTGTCTCCCAAAGTGCAACTGGCACTGACAGAGGAGCCCAGCATCTTCCAAGAAAGCCTCTCTTGAAAAGTCCTTAATTTTTTAAAAAAAAGATTGCTGCCCCCTTGTTCTCATGGAGCCAAGGAATCATGTCATCCCAAAGCACAGCATACATGGCCCATGGGAAAGGGCCAAGGCAAATGAATGACTCAAAGAACCACATATTTAAGGGCTAACAGCACATATCATTTTGGAAGAGGCCCAGCTCTAGGTAAATCCATCCTTTAATCACAGCTGATCAATTAATAAAGATGATAAATAAGGTAATTTCCTAATTCCTCTGAGTCTCAGTTTCCTCATCTATAAATTAAGAGGTTGAACTAAGTAATCTTTGAAGGGTCCTTTTCAGTTCTAGGTCTGAAAGGAACATTACATGTTGGCAGAAGGAAAGATCTTTGGGGAATTTTTTCCCTAACATGTTTTTCAACCAACTTCTCTTAGCCCTGTAGTTCATCCTTAGAAAACTGATTCACAGAATCAGAATTTAAGGGTTAAAGGGCTGTCAATGATCATCTAGTCGAATAACATATGAGAAGGAACCCCTAATATAATCCACCAACAAGCAATCATCCAGTCTGTGCTTGAAGGCCTTCAATTAAGGTGAGCTCAGTTCCTCTTATAGTAGCCCATCTCACTTTGGGACAATTTTAATTATTAAAATTGTTTTTCCTGACATCAAGTCTTATAGAACTTTCTTTTAGAGACTCTCTATTCTTCAAACTTTTAAAAAGGTTTTAAAATTTATTTTAAATCTAAGCAAAAAAGAAAAAAATGTCATGTACATAGTAGAACCTAAGAGAAGATTCAATAAAAAGCATTCAATTTCCATGTTAAGAAAACTTATATAATAATTACTACACATTGTTCTTTTTTATGTTGTGATCTTTTTAAAGTGTTAATTGAATTTGAAAAGGTAGCAACAAAATGACTCTTCTACCCTGTTTTGAAACTTATTTTTTTCTCTGTATTCCAGTTCTTTCCATGACAGTTTCTTTCTTTTTTTATTACAGCTTTTTATTTGTATAACATATGTATGGGTAGTTCCCCAGCATTGATCTTTACAAAGCTTTCCGTTACAAATTTTACCCCCAGTCCCCTCCTCTCCCCTAGATGGAAGGAAGTCCACTACATGTTAATAATGTTGAAATACTTGACAAGTTGTGCAAGAAAAATCCTATCTACAAGAAAAAAAAAAAAGAAAATCAGAGAAAGGCAACACAATGCAAGCAAACCTCAATAGAGAGCATGAAAATGTTATGTTGTGGTCCATATTTCATATCCCTCTCTCTGGGTGTATATGGTTTTCTTCAGTGAACAATTGGAACTGGTTTGAGACAATACAATTCTTTGTTGCAGAGAGCCATGTCCATCAGAATTGATCATCATGTAATATTGTTGTTGCTGCGTATAATGATCTTCTGGTGCTGCTCGTTTCACTCAGCTTCAATTCATGCAAGTCTCTCCAGACCTCTCTGAAATCATCCTGCTGGTCCTTTCTTACAGAACAATAATATTCCATAACATTCATATACCATAATTTATTCAGCCATTCTCCAATTGATGGGCATCCATTCAGTTTCCAGTTTCTAGCCACTACAAAAAGGGCTGCCACAAACATTCTTGCACATGTGGGTCCCTTTCCCTCCTCCAAGATCTCCCTGGGTTATAGGCCCAATAGAAACACTGCTGGGTCAAAGGGTATGCACAGTTTGATAACTTTTTGAGCATAGCTCCAAATTGCTCTCCAGAATGGCCGGATCCATTCACAGTTCCACCAACAATGCATTAGTGTCCCAGTTTTCCCACATCCCCTCCAACATTCATCGTTATCTTTTCCTGTCATTTTAGCCAATCTGACAGGTACTACATATTGTTCTTCAAAGCTGTCCAGCTTTGCTTCTTTGTAGGTTTTCTTTTGTTCTCTGCTGTGCAATTTTTTACTCCCCCCAACCAAAGAAGGCTACTATTAAGCATACATATACATAGATCTCTATAAACATATACTCATGTATACATATGAGTACACATACACATAAAACCATTCTGTATTTATTTCTACTTATCTTCTACTACCATCATCATGGATAGCATCCTCTTTCAGAAATCCAAATCTCACCATGTTTTTCTAAATTAACTAATATATCATTACCTATATCACAGCAATATTTCAACCTAACCGTATTCTATCTGAGATATCCATGAAAGTTCCCTTCACTTCTGCTAATTTTCTGCCTTCTTTCTATTCTTGGCTACACAGGTTTTATTTATATAAAACAATCTTAATTTGAAATAATCAACATTATCTTTTTTGCATTTGAACAGTACTTTCATCTTATAAGATTGTTTAAGGTCTGATACTACTAAATTTGTTTCCTTTACATCTCCCCCCAGTCTATCTCAGTTTCTTTGAAATTCATGACCTTTTGTTCTTTTAAATGAACTTAGTTGTTATTTTAGATAATATATTACATCATATAAATATATTTTCATATACTATATTTATATTATTTCAGTAAGATAATTTTAAAAAGTAATTTAATTGGGATGACATGAGATAGGTTAGGTAAAAGTGTTATTTTTATTATATTGTCTTTGTTTACCCATGAACAATAAATATTACTTCAATTATTTAGATCTAACCTTATTTGTATAAAAAGTGTTTGATGTTTATATTCATATAGTTCCTGTGTCTGTTTTGGCTGGTCATATTGTCTAGTTATAATGGTTTAAAAACAATATTGAGTAGTATGGCAGACACATAGTGTAATTTACTCATTTTTCTCTTTTGGTTAATCTATTTTAGCCTTAACGTTGTTTGAAATCATGATTGCCAGTGCTGCTTTTTTAGTAATAAATTCTATTCCTGACTTTTATTTTATTTTTGTGTGTATCTCTCATTTTCATAGTGTTTTCTGAAAACAACTATTGAATTCAAATTTTTAATTTATCAGTTTCCATTTTATGAGTAAATTCATCCCATTTACATTTTATGCTATAATAACTTATTGTATGTTTCTCTTTCCCATTTTTCTCACTATCCTTCTCACCTTATTTCTATTCTTTTGCTTTCCTTCTATCCATTACATTGCCTACCTATTTCTTAACCTGACCACTCCTCCAAGAATTCCTCCCTACTCTTCACCCCAACTCTCTCCATTTGCCATCTTGTTTTTTTCTGAATTTAGAAAACTTTCATACACACACACACACATATACACATTTATGTTGTTCTCTTTATAACCCATTCCTAATGAGATTAAGTTTTCACCACCTTCCCCTACAAACTTTTTCTGTATCACTTTTTCCTTTTTTGTCTCATTTGTATGAGATATTTACTCCTTTTTTATCTTCCTACAGTTTTTTTTAAA
Organism: Myrmecobius fasciatus; assembly: GCA_023553655.1. Taxonomy (NCBI): domain Eukaryota; kingdom Metazoa; phylum Chordata; class Mammalia; order Dasyuromorphia; family Myrmecobiidae; genus Myrmecobius; species Myrmecobius fasciatus. The sequence goes on along the minus strand of JAJPUD010001199.1, from coordinate 64,625 downwards.
GAATCACCCCATCATACTCAGCTGAGACCAAGCCTTTCTTTTACACTACCCAAATAAAAAATGAGTCATAAAAGAACTGATAATATTTTCACAAATAAGAAGCAATTTGACCTTATTGAGTCTGTTATAATTGGTCATGAATGTTTATATCTCTCCTGGATATTGTATGTCAAATTTTCCTTTCAGTTCTTCTGTTTTTATCACAAATACATGGAAGTCTTTCAGGTCATTAAATGTCTTTTTTTCTTTTTCCCTTTAAGAATTATACTTAACCCAGATGTGCAAGAATGTTTGTGGCGGCCCTTTTTGTAGTGGCTAGAAACTGGAAACTGAATGGATGCCCATCAATTGGAGAATGATTGAATAAATTATGGTATGTGAATGCTATGGAATATTATTGTTCTGTAAGAAATGACCAGCAGGATGATTTTAGAGAGGCCTG
>JAJPUD010001199.1:0-64083 GCA_023553655.1 Myrmecobius fasciatus | reverse complement strand
GAATAAATTATGGTATATGAATGCTATGGAATATTATTGTTCTGTAAGAAATGACCAGCAGGATGATTTCAGAGAGGCCTGGAGAGACTTGCATGAGCTGATGCTGAGTGAAATGAGCAGAACCAGGAAATCATTATATATGGCAACAACAATACTATATGATGATCAATTCTGATGGACATGGCTCTCTTCAACAACGAGATGTTTCAAACCAGTTCCAATTGTTCAGTAAAGAAGGCCATATACATCCAGAGAGAGGGTTATGAGATGTGGACTACAACATAACATTTTCATGCTCTCTATCAATGTTTGCTTGCATTGGATTTCCTTTCTCAGATATTTTTTGTTCATGTAGATACGATTTTTCTTGCACAGGAAGATAAGTATGGAAACATGTATACATATATTCAACTTGTCAAGTATTTTAATATAATTAACATGTAGTGGACTTCCTGCCATCTAGGGGGACTAGACCCTAGGTGACTAGGGGGGGAAATTTGTAACAGAAAGCTTTGTAAGGGTCAATGTTGAAGAACTACCCATACATATGTTATGCAAATAAAAAGCTTTAATAAAAAAAAAGAATAGGTCATACAAAAAAAAAGAAAGAATTATACTTAACTTTCTTGGCCAAATTACTCTTGATTGTAACCCAACTCTTCAACTCTATGAAATATAGTGTTTTAAGACCTATTGTTCTTCATTGTAGTAGCTGCTAGGTCTTATGTAATCCTAATTGAGGTTTCATGATATTTAAATTGTTTAGTTTTCTTGTGGCTTCCAATATTTTCTCCTTAACCTGGAAGCCTTGAAGCTTAATAGTCATGTAAGTTTTCCTTCTGGGATCTCTTTCGGGTGGTGATTAGGGATTTTTTTTCTATTTCTGCTTATTCTAGAACTTTAGGGGAATTCTTTTTTTTGATAACTTCTTTGATGATTTATTTTGATAAATTCTTTTGATTTTGGTTTATTTCCTTGTGTCCTAGAACATCATTAGCTTCTTTCTGCCAAATATTCATTTTCAAGGATTTATTTTCTTCCTTAAGTTTTTGGTTCTCTATTTCAAGTCGGCTGCTTTCTTTTCATAATTTTCTTGAATTGCTCTTATTTTTTTTTCCAATTTTTCCCCTTAGTTTCTCCTATTGTCCTTTTAAAGTTCATGTAAGAAATCTTTTTTTCTACTTGGGGACCATTGGACATTTTTCATTGAAAAAAGAGTGGCTTTTCAGTTCCATTATCTTTCTCTGAATATGAATTCAGATCTTCTATGCCCCTATAGTAGCTACCTATGGTTCGGTTTTTTTCTCTTTTCCCTGCTCATATTTCTGCCTTTATTTTTAAAAGCTATTAGCATGATCTAATTCTAGTCCTGAGATACAGGTCCTTCCCACTATTATTTTTCTGAGTTTCAGGGCTCAATCTTGGGCTTCCTTCTAAATCTTCTAAGCCAAGGCTAATGCTCTCAGTTATGATGTCCCACAAATGATCTTGCTCCCTGTCATCCCTCCAGTGGCTGCAAACTAAAATTGTCCTCTCTACCTGGGAACTGAAACCAAGGACTGTGCTCTCATACAAGTGCCCAAAACCAGCAGGGTCCCTGCCCCTTGTGACTGCACTCTCTAAGTGTGTGATAATTCTTTCTCTTCCCCACTTCCCTGGGACAGCAGCCCACCTCAGGATATGTCTGGTCAACGCAGCTCCACCCAACATACCTCAACAACAGAAGGTCTTTCAATCTTCTTTTACTCTGCCGTCAGACCCCTGCCCCATTGGTGAGATGAAAGTTTCTATCTTAGGCTGTCTCCCAAGCCCAGCTTCTGCCAGGCCTTGTTATTGATTCTGCAGAGTTGGGCTGGAGGTGTTTGCAAACCTCTGCTTCTGGAGGCCAGGTCTTTCCTGGAGTCTTCTTAGGTTGTTTTTAAGAGAACAACTGCGTTAGCATGACTTTTGTTTATTTTTCACTATTCTACATTCCCTCTGAAGCAATGATCTGTCTTTTTTTCTGTAGAGGAAATTTGGAGAGTTGAAAGTTTTCTGACCTACTTTGCCTTCCCAGAATCCTCTTCCCTCTATTCCTCAAACTTTGACTTTTTTTAAAGATTTCCATTGAAGTATGATTTCAAGATAAAGTTTTCCAAATGGGACCTTTGAAATATGGAGAAAATTTCATAAAAAATAAGTAACTGATAGAAAGAGGGTTCTAGATGGAGACCAAGAACATTGAACTTAATCTACAATTAATGGTGTGAGCTGTTGGTCAAATCATGGCATCTCTCTGGGCTTTAGTTTCTCTATCTGTAAAACAAGAGTACTGGACCTAATGTATTTTAAGATCCCTTCCAGCTCAACTCTAGTTGTAGGAACTCGGTAGTTCTAGGAACTGTCCTAATGGAAAAATCACTTCAGATGCCTCTGTGGGATTATAGCCTTTGTTACATTCTCTTGGAAATGATCTATTAAGCCCCAAACATCTAGGAGAGTGATTCTGGGTATCTCAAAGACATTAAGGAAATTCTCTTAATACATTTAAGGACCTAAGCCCAGAGTTGTGTTGAGGATCAAATGAGAAAATATTTGTAAAGCATTTTACAAACCTTAAAGGTCTATATAAATGCTCAGTGTTATTCGCGAGCCTTTGAAGTTTGTCCTTGCAAGCCTGGGTTCTGTGATTCTACCACCCAGGGTCACAAGGCTAGTATGTAACTGGCACTGAATCCCAAGTCTTTGTATTTTCCACTGATGCTCTTTCTATTCCCTGCCAATGATTTTGAATATTCCTGTTGTATCAGTTCGTACTATAGAGTCTGAAACATCCCCCCCTTGAGAGCCAGGGATTGATACTCTATCCCTGGGATCATGTTCCACAAAAGAGAAGGCTCTTCCAGTCAGCTTCCTACCCAGATTCATCCAATTCATGGATGCTTAGTTCTCCTCTGCTCTTCCACTCAGACCCCAGGATCACAGCTCCAGGTTTGGAAGCTGCCACAGAAATCACCATTAGGAGATCAACCTCCTAATTTTACCGATAGGGAGACTGAGGCCCAGAGAAGTAATGAGATGCTCCCAAAGTCACCCAGTAGTAAATGGCACAATGTGGATCTTCTTCCTACAGATCCAATGCCCTTCCCACTGCATTTGGTTGGTAGAAATGAATGTTTTTGGGGTTCTATTCTGCAGCATGGAAGATCAAATATTAAACATACAAGTGCTGTATTTTCTCTTGTTTGCAGGACTTCATATTCCCTCCTCCATTTCTCTGAGGGTGCAAAAAAAATGTAAACATTGCGGCAAATTATGAATGAATTCGTTTCTCTCGGAGCGGCATTTTCAGGAAGTCATAAGATGGGCTGCTTCTGCTCTCAGAAACTCTCAGTCAAGTGCCGTTTTGCTCTGTGGGAAACACTTCCACATTCTGGCGGTGTCGAGCTCACACCTGGGAAAATTTCTCAGCCTACACATCGCCGGGTGTTTCAGTACAAGTTGTCAGTGAGCTGATGTGAAATCTGAATAGGAACAAGAGGAGAGGGAGCAAAATGGGGCAGTACGAAGCTGTCATTTCAAAAGGGATTTCTTGACATCATAGAAATTTCTCCTCTCTGGAGGTGTGGCCTTGATGCCAAATGATGCTGAGATGAGTGTGAACCTTCCCCCATCACCTTGAAGAGAGAAAGAGAAACAGGTGAAGGCTTGGTTGGATTCTCCAAAGTATTCTTGAGAAGTTTTGAGGATATTCCACAATTTCTAGAGAGGAGTTGAACTTTCACAATAATATAGGGAGGGAGGTTTGCACAAACAAAATTTTAAAAATTATGACTGTCTTGTGTTTTTTACATGACCTTCATTTTCAAATATATCTTTTCTCTTCCCTCTACCCAATGCATCATTTCTTGTAACAAAGGCTTTTTTTTTAAAAAAGAGAGAGAGAGAGAAAAGGCAATTTAGCAAAACCAACCAATACATCAACTGTATCTGATAGCATGTGTAATAGTTCATACCTGTAATAGTCCACATATCCAAAGAAGAAAAAGAAATTCATCTCATCAACTCTTCTCCAGGGCCAAACTTGGTTAATAAAACAGTATAGCATACAGGTTTTGGAGGGTCAGCTTCAGATACAATGCATCCTAGATGTATAACCCTGAACAAGTTACTTAACCCCAACTAACTTGCAAAAAGCTCCAAAACTCAAATGTTGAGGCCAGACAAATGCTGGGGTTGGGAAGAAATGTTTACCTTAAGGGGCACCAAAAACTATGGTTATTGTTTTTTTATAATGGTTGATAAAGCATGAAGCATTAGCTTCAATTGAATCCCCAGGAGATAAATAAGCAGGAATACAGCTCAGTTTTCAGGGTTTTCCAGAGACTTTTATTATACAAATACATATATATATATATATATATATACACACACACACACCTATTCTATCCAATACACTTAAAATACAAAGTCCAAAGTGAACAGTTTCTGTCCTGATGGAGCTTGTATTGTATAAGGAGAGCAACACATACACAAGCCAGTATAAAATAAAGAGAACAGCATTTTCAAGTAGAGAGAGTACTAATATCTGGGTGGGGATGGGAATGAGAAAGGGTATCTACTAGGTGATGGCAATTGATTTGTGCCTCCAAGGAAGCTATGGATTGATTAAGAGACAAAGGTGAGCAGAGAGCACTCTGTGGACACGACTGAGAGCCTGAGAGAGAGATGAAGATGGAGGATGGAATTTCACGTAAGGGGAAGATTACATAGGTTAGTTCGATGGGAATGGAGAATGTGTGAAGAGGAATAAGAAGAAGTAGAAAGGCAAAGAGGAAAGATTGGAGTTTTGCTTTTTGTGACACAATTTCAAAATCCACATATGATCCCATACAATGCTCATCTTAGACATCCTTTAAAAAAATACCAAGGTTTTAATTGATATAGTTTGTTTTGGCATCCCCTTAATTTTTCCCTCTTCCTCCCTGCCCTCCCTGTCTCTCACTCTATTTTTGTCACATTAAGATTCATTTCTTGTCTTTCTGGAGCAAATTGATTAGACAGAACAAAGATGATTCAGTAAAGTCATCTCAGTGCTGAGTCTGACTGTAGATACTTAATATAGTGAGACTTTCCTGTCTGCTTTTTGCCTTCTTCCTCCTTCTGTCTCTCATCATTCATTTATTGAATGAAGGACGAGAGTTTTACAATAACAAGGAAGAGAAACTCTCTTTACAAAGGACACGTAAGCTAATGTGCTAGAACACAGACTTCCCATAAGTCTTCATTCAAAGTTTTTTGGGGGCTGCCCTTTGTAAATGATTATTAATTACTAAATTGAGGTGCTTTTTGACCTTTTTTGTGGTCTGAATCCTTAGAATTGTGCCTGGGATATGGTAAGCACTTAATAAGTGTTTGTAGCCTATCTGATTGACTGAACTACTTTAATATCTCTATATCTTCCATTTGGATTAAATGATATTAATTATGCACCAAATTCCTATTATATCCAATAAGGATTGTATGAAATAACTCAGATTTGAAAATTCTATACGAATAGCATTTAACAGATTTATTAAGCACCTACTCTGTGTTATGGGTATAAGCACCTACTATGTGTTATGGGTATTGAGCTAAGTCAATGAATGAATCAAAATGCATTTGCTATGTACCAAGCACTGTGATAAAATGGAGATACAAAAAGAGAAACAGAGATGGTCCTTGCTCTTAAGGAGATTATTATTTAATGGGAGAGATGATACATAGAGAAGTGGGAGACCAGCAGGGGCATTTTGATTCAGAATTGTCCAGGTATAGTGAATGGGGATCTAAGGAAACAGCTAGATACAGCCCTTCCTTCAAGGAATAATGAATGAGTTGGTTTAGTCCTGGCTACAGAACTTGAATTAGGGTAGGGATGAAGTAAAAAGCAGACCTTAAGTGGCAAAGCTTTTGGTGAGAAGATGGCCTGGGAGCAATGAAAATACAAAGAAGCATGTCTTTCTCCAGTGTATTCTAAGTTCCTTTTGGGCACAGATTTTTTGTTTGGTCTTTGTATTCCCAGGGTGTAAGGAGAGCACCTCACTTTTTAGAAGGGTTTGGTTCCTAGATAAGTGTTTTCAGCAGTAACTTTCTCCACTGACACAAATTAGCAACATCTCTCTAACTTTAGGATTTAGGGAGTTGTCTGGGGGCTTATGAAGAGTAAAGTGATAGCTAATAGATGTCAGTGGCGGGATCTGAATCTAAGTGTCCCCCTATTTATTATACCAACCTGCCTATCTAGGAAATATTAAACAAGCATATATTGGATCAGTTTTTATTCACCTATAAGGACAAGGTTGAAGGTTGTATGAGGTTTAGTCTTATGACCTTGCAATCTAGTTGAAATAAAAAGTTAAATAACGCATTAATAACTCAATGTCTATATGAGCACATCCATGTGGGTATTTCCCTCCATTTGTTCATATAGCAACCTGACTATAGTTTCCCCATCCCATTGAATAATCAACAAACATTTATTAGGAACTCACTACTCTGAGTATGACTATGATGATGACTACTATTATTAATAATAGTTGACATTTATATTTCACTTAAAAGTCTGTACAAATGCTTTATGAATAAAAATGCTTTACAAATATTATTTCATTTTATGCTCACAGGGATTCAGGGTTATTGTTATCCCCATTTTACAGATGATGAAACTGAGTTTGTCAGGGCAGCTAGGTGGCCCAGTGGATAGGGCACCAGCCCTGAAGTCAGGAGGACCTGAGTTCAAATCTGGCCTCAGACACTTAACATTCCCTAGCTGTGTGACCCTGGGCAAATCACTTAACCTCAATTGCTTCAGCAAAAAGCAAAAAAAAAAAAAAAGAAAAAGAAAAAAGAAGCTTTGTCAATGAGTATTTATTAAGTGCCATTGCTAAGTGCCAGACAGGAGCAGTTAGGTGGTGCAAATTGGAATATGCATTCCTGGAGTCAGGAAGACTCATTCATCTGAGTTCAAATATAGCTTCAGGCACTTACAAGTTGTATGATCCTGGCTAAGCCAGGACTTTGTTTGCCTCAACTTCCTTACCTGAAAAATGAGCTGAAGGAGAAAATGGCAATTCACTCCAATATCTTTGCTAAGAAGACTCCAAAAATAATCACAAAGAGTTGGACACAACTGAGAATGACTGACCAACAATAACATGTGCCAGGTATTATATTATTCCTGAGAATACAACAATAAAGGAAAAACTAGGTCCTGCTCTTACAGAATCTATGGCTTATTGTAGTAGATAGTAGAACAAAAAACTATATATAAACAAGGCATATGCAAGATAAATTGAAGAAAACCACCAGATGAGTAATAATTAGCATTAAAGAGGATCAAGAAAGATTTATTTAACCTTAATTCTGAGGTGAAGCTGCCAAGGGAAACATAGCTAGTAAATGTTTGAGATGGATTTGAACTCATCTTCCTGATTCCAGGACCAGTGTTTTATCTACTGAACAACTGAGGTGCCTCTGTGCTAACTGCTGGGGATACAAAAAAAATGGAAATCTTGTCTTTTTTGCCTATAGAACCCTGAAAGATTTACTCAATGTAGTTTCAGTTTCTACATTTTTTTAACAGTTCATTGATAAAATGAGGGCTTCTGTAAGAGATGGACTCTGAAATCTTTCTTAAGAGTCTTAAGACTTAAGAGTCTTTGAACCTTGCTGCTTCCCCATGATTGAGTCACCTTTTCTTCCCACCATTCATTTCCTGTATGACTTCCTGTGTGAAGGCCATTGTTGGAACGATGCTGCAGCCAGTTCACACTTAGAAAGTGTCTCTCCATGGCCTTTTTAGCCACCTGTAAATTTGTTTTTCTGCAGACTTTGGTATTTTATTTGAGTTCATTCCACCAAACATTTGTTTGGCTCATATATGTGCTTAAAGCTGTGTATAAAGCTGTATGGCATAATAGAGAATATATTTCTTGAGTTGGAAAGGTCTGGGTTCAAATCCTGTCTCTGACACATGCTATATCATGTAGATTTTCAATGTCTTGGACAACCCTCTAAGTCTATATATCAGTGGCAGGTGCCAGTGTACAATGATGGAAGGAATTTCCTCACTGAGAGCTCCTTATACCAATGAAATTACAGCCAAAATCCAAAAAGGAAAAAAAAAAAAGATGCAAGGCTCTGTCCTAGGTGCTGATGGTACAAGGACAAAATGTCCATCAAGGAGCTTACTCAGTGGTTAACAACACTAAATGGCTATGTACATGAATCTCTTGGGCTGGGAAAGTCTGTTCTCAGGTCAATAGTCTCTGACTTGTGCTCAGAACAGGAGGAGGAAAGGTAAAAAGTGCCTAGAATTCTAAGATTCACAACCATATATTCCAGAAGAACAAAAATGATGTTCAAGAAGAAACATGGGCAGGTATATATGGGTATGTGGAGTAGCAGTCTAGGATCATTAAAAGCAAAGTGCAATTGAAATTTTTCATCCCTTTTGTTTTTCCTTTGTATGTTGTTAAGTTGCTCTCTTGTGAGTTGCTTTTCCTGAGAATAAAATAATTGACTCCTCCCCCATGCTGCCTTTTTCCAGTTACCAACAAATTATAAAGAGACTAGTTTGATTTAACTTATCTGATGAATAAACCATTGTACAGAGAATCGACCAAAGGTGGAAATAGAAGAGATAATTCATGTCATCTTCCCGATGCAGTAGGAGAAAGGATCTACTTAATGAGAATAGAGAAGTTCTGAATTATAAAAGCCAACTCAAACAAGCATTTATTAAGTGTTTACCATGCACCAGATTCATATATCCCCTTAAATCTAGGTTAAAGGCTTCTGATAACAAAAGAGAAAAGAAGAGGACCTATAATGGGGCCTTGGATAATGATTAGTAGATGGAACATATGGGGAAATAGTAAAGGAATAAAGTAAAAAAGAATATTTGGACACATAAGAGGAGAACCAGAAGAGAGCAGTGTCATAAAAACCTAGTGAGAGGAAAGAGTATTCAGAAGGACAAGATGACCAGTTGTGTTCGATATTGCAGAGTGATAAAAAAAAGATGAGAACTGAGAAAAGGCCTTTGGATTTGGTTAATAAGAAACACGGATAATTTTGAAGAGAATGGTTTTGGTTGAATGATGATGTTGGAAACCAGATGGCAGAGGGTTTTGAAGAGAGTGAGTAAGATCGAATCATGGAAGTTTCCTTTGCTAGAACCTGAAATCATAGGAATTTGAAGAACTTGGGATTTCAGGAAATTTTTAGAGGAGACCTTCCCCCATACCTCTCAACCATAGTTGTACCAGAAGCTTTCCTGTCCTCTTGACTCTGATATATGTATGTCTTTCCCTAGAGGAAGAAATTTATCCTTTTATTCATAAAGAAATTAATAGCTTGTTGCAAAGGGAAATTGCTTAGAATAGAGCTGATTCATGCAAAAAAAAAAACCCATCTTCTTCCTATTTAATTTGACGGATGATACATTCAGTTCATAAGACCTGGAACCCAGTTACTATCCTTTGCTCCCATAGTAGTGTTCCACTGTGAGTCAGTCTGTACTAGTAAAAAAAATAAAGGGCTCTCCTTGTTGATTCAAGTGGTTTGTTTGCCTTGGTCACACAGGGTGAAGAAGAAAGAATGATTCAGCCTCTATGAACTGCTTATTGGCTTCAGAGGGGAACTCCCAAGCAATACCACTTCAGACTTTGGTGGGTATTTCCTTGGTATAGTACCTGATCATAATACCTATTTTTAAGCTTCTATGGTTTGGGATCCAGAAATAGTATTATCAGAGCTCCTCACTCATTTTTTAGCTGAGATAGAGCATGCCATCCAAGCTACTCAAGAGGGAAGCTTCTGTATTTTCATTTCTCCTATTCTCTAGGAAACAACCTAGGTGCCATTGTTTGAAGCTTTTCAACTTCTCTGGAAAGTGTCACTTCAGGGCTTGGATACTGTTTAGGTTATTATTTTAGTTATTCCCCCCAAATCGTCATAGCACAATACAGGCAGCTCTTGTTAGACGTGAAGAAATGAATAATATCAAACAGTAGACTGGGAAGGGACCTTGAAAACTTAAAAAATACAGAAAATGAGAGTGGGAAGAAACCATCTGGTCCAGCCTATGCCTGAAAGGAATTATCAATATAAGATGTTCAGCAAGTGGCTGATCAGTCCCTGCTTAAAGGCGGGAGCACCGAGGACAGCTCCCATCCTTAGGAAGCTTTTGCCAACATCAAAATTAAATTTTCCCTGTTAGAGTTTCCACTCATTTCTCCTGAATAATGGTAAGGATTTGACACAGAGCTAATCACAGACGGGTTCCAACTTACCTTTGCAGGCTTTTCCCATGACTATCCCTCAAAAGTCTTCATGCTCCAAGCAAAGTGACCAGGAGGAGGTCTCTTGTCTTGGGCCTTTCACACAAATGGTCCCCCATGTTTGAACACACTTCCTATTCACCTCCAACTCTTCAAATCTCAAACCTTTTTAAAAAGTGCAGTGCAGGTGCCACCTATCATGTAAGGTTTGCCCTCATCCTCCTAGTCCTTAGTGATCTCTTTTTCTTGAACTAATTCTGAATTTCTTTGTTTACAGATTATACTCACTGATTTCTGAAGTCATTGTATCCCCTTAGTAGAATGTAAGCTCTTTGATGGCAGGGACTATTTTATTGTTTTCTTTGGGCAGAGTTTCTTTCGTAACATAATCAGAGTTCATTCAGTTGAATCTAGTCCCACCTCTTCAAATCAAAAAGCCCACCTGTCAGATGAACATTTATTAAATAACTTCTTTTCTGCTTTCCTGTGCTCAGTTTGGGGAATCACAAAGGAAGGTAAAACCAGATGCACTCCCCAAGATGAGGCAGGGAGACCATCCAGAAGCCAACTGCAGTAGTCAAAAGGTGATGGGAATCCATAAAGGGGGTGGCTATGTGAGAACAGAGAAGGGGGCATATAAGAGAAGTGTTGTGAAAGTTGAAATGAAAAGATATGGAGAGAGGCTGAAAATGTGAGCTGTGTAAGAGTGAGGGATTGATGATGATAGTTTAGGTGTGAGCCTGGATGATTGGGAAAATGGTGGTACTCTCAACAGTAACAGAGAAATTTAGAAGAGGAGAGGATTTTTTTTTTGGAGAAGGTAATGAATTCTGTTTTGGATATATTGATGCAAATCCAGTTCAATATACTCCAGAGGCAGTTGGTAATGCTGAAGAGAAGCTAGAGCTTGATATATTTACAGAAGAATCATCTCTGGGGAGATGATAATTGAACCCATAGGAGTTGAGATCATCAAGGGAAATACCATAGAGGGAGAAGACAAGAAAGGCCTAGGACAGAATATTGAGGAACACTCATGGTTAATGGGGATGATGTAGATGAAGATTCAGCAAAGGAGACAGAGAAGGAGTAGTCTGAGAAGCAAAAAGAGAAACATGAGAGAACAGGGTCCCAAAGACTTAGAGAGGAGAGAGCAGCCAGTAAAAGAAGGTGATCAATAGTATCAGAGGTTGAAGAAAAGGCAAGAATAATGAAATGAAGACTGGAGAAAGGCCATTAGATCAGACATTAAAGAAGTTATTGCCAACTATGGAACTCAGCAGTTTCAGTTTAATTATGGGGTTAAAACCAGGATCCAGAGTGCTAAGAAGCAAGGGAGAAGAAGGAGAGGAAGGGAGGCAATAAGCATACATGTATTCCTCAAGGACTTTTAGCCAAGAAGAGGGGGAGGAGAGATACTGGATGATAGATAGTGGGCATGGATGAATGAAATGTGAGATTTTCAAATATGAAAGAGATATGTTGATACTTATGGGCAGCAGAAAAGCAGGGAGTAGACAGGGCAATATTGAAGGTTGGTGAGAATGGGGATGGTAACAGGGAAATCTGCTAGAGATGAGAAGATGGAATGAAATCAAGGGTACATGTAGGGTGTGCAAAGGACCATTAAGGTATCTTGTCAAAGGTTAGGGCTACCTCCTCATGTAAGGCAGTGGTGAAGTAGGAGAAAGCAAGTGAAGACATGAATAATAGTCAATGAGAAGGAAAGGAGGTTTGTGGGACTCATATCAAGTAGCTTTAATATTTCCAGTGAAGAAGAGGCAAAGTCCTCAGGTGAGATGGTGAGGTCAGAGATTGCTGTGGAAGATTTGTGGAGGGATGACGAGATTTGAAACAGTTACTGTGGGGAGTGGGAGAGTGATTTGATCAGGGATGACCTTGGAAATGGAACACTTGTGGATGATGGATGGAAGGATCAATGTATGGCCGGTTCTGTGAATAGTTGGGGTGGAGGGGAGAAGTAGGGCATGGCAATTGAGCAAATGGAGGTATCTGGAGGTAAGGGGACTTGAGAATGTATTAGTATGTATGTTGCAGTACTGCAGTATGATCGAAGGAGATGAGCTGGCAAGGAATACTGGGAGTCACAAATTGAATTCACTGAGTAAGAAAGGAGAATATGAGACAGGTCAGTTGATAATGGCTGTCAGAGTCTGGATTGAGTGATAAATTTGGACTGACTGAACCTCAAAGGAAGAGAGATTGCTGAGTGATGGTGGTTGAGGGAAAGGCTGGAAGAGGCAATGTGAAGCTCTAACTCACTCATCAAGACCAAACATTTGGGAGGATGAGAGAAAGTGCTATCAGTATTAGAAAGGGTAGCCCAGAAGCTTGTGTCACCAGCAGGGCGCCAAGTCTAACTGAAAGCCAGAAGATTGAGGGAGTGCTTTGAGATAAAAGCAAATTTGTGACTTAAGATGTAGACGAAGGAGTTGATAGATCTGGGATGGAACCCTGTGAAACTAGAATTGAGGGGAATGGGAGTTGGACATAAGGCAGTAAAGACTGAGGAATCAGCTTTCTACAGTGAAAAGGTAAGGGATTCAGAACCACTGGAACTGAGAGTATGAGTGGGTAGGAGGACGCTAAGCATTGAGGAATGGGCTCTGGAAGAATATCTGTCTGGACAGAGATCTATTCGGGGGGACATAACAAATACCATTCAACTATCTACTACAAGTCATTGTGAAGCTTTATTTAACTAATGAAGAAACTTAATTTTACTAATGAAGAGGCCCAAAGAGATGAAGTGATTTCCCCAAAACCACAGAGTTTTTACATTGAAAATATCATGCTCTTTCTACCATGAAATACTGCTTTCCCAACTGCCTAAGATGCCCATATTGTTAGAATTATCTTTGTTACATTTCTGGAAAGCAGTAAGGGACAGGGATCTCTTTTTTAAAGATAAAGGGAACACTGGCACATTGGTTTGTCCAAGATATCCCAACTCTGCTATGTGACCCTGGGCAAGCTATTTCCCCATTCTGTGTCTCAGTTTCCTCATCTGTAAAATGATGGGTTTTTACTATAACAAAATCTTGTTTTAGTGGAGATTCTTTTCATTCATTAGTTGGACTACATGAAAATTGGAATTATTCCAACTCTCGATTTTTGTGATTCTCTGTTAAGATGATTTTTAAGTTTTTTTCCAGTTCTAAAACTGGTAATTTATTGTAAAGGTCAAGTTGTCTCTCAAGGTTTTTTTCCTTTGTGTAACCCTCTAATCCCCACTCCAAGATGCTTTTATATGGGCTATGGTAATGTAACCCTATTGGAATCAAATTCTATTCTCTCTCCCTCCCTCCCTCCTTCTCTCTCTCTCTCTGCCTCTCTCTCTGTTTCTGTTTCTCTCTCGTCTCTCTGTCTTTGTCTTTGTCTCTGTCTCTCTCTATCTCTGTCTCTGTCTCCCTCTCCCCCCTGTCTTTCTCTCCCCTCTCTCTTTCTGTGTGTCTCTCTGTCTCTGTCTTTCTTATTCTGTCCTGTTCTGCCCTCTCTTCTCTCCTTTCTTCTCTAGGAGTCTATGTAGTGAAGCAATTTGTCTGTTCAGTAAGAGGCAAATCATAGCTTTAGGGTCAAATGAAAATTTGGATTCCATCTAGTCTAATCCCTCCATTTTACAGATGAGAAAAATGAGGATCAAAGCGTTGAGGTCTCAGAGATCACACAGGTTCAGTTAGTGGCAGAGACGGAATTCACACTCCCATCCTGTTTCCAAATGCAGTAATATTTTCACTGCCCCGTATCATTTTTCATAGTCAACTGTGAAGTTACCTCTCCACACTTCTGGGTTTTTTGGGGGGGTTTCTTTTTCTTCCTGCCATTGTTATGACTACACTAGGTGCTGGAGAAGATTTGGCCCACCTACCCTTCTTGATTGTGAATTCCAGAATAAGCATCCAATCTCACTATTACTTGGAGATCCCTATAGAATCTTCATTGGCGAGGGGCTCTGGTTGATTGGGGTAGGGACGTCCCCTGCACTCTTCAAACACTTTAGCTGAGGGATGATGTCCCCTCTCCTGCTTCTCTTGCTCCTTATACCAAGTCTCTTTGATATTTTAAAATATTAGATTTTTTTTTGTTTATTGGTTGCATGTGCCTTAGAGTTTCATTTCATGGAATTTTAGACCAGAATCATAGAAGAACTAGAAGAGATCTAAGAATCACAACATTTTACAAAAATAGGAAACTGAGGTCAAGTTATTTAATTAAGATCACTCAGTGAAAATATTTGGGTTCAAACTAAGTCTCCCTTTTCCCACATTGCATGAATTGCTTGTGAGGGCTTTGTTGTTCCTCTGTGAGTTCCAGAAGAGTAGGGACTGCCTCATCTAAATAATGCTCTGTGCATGGTAAACACTGGATGAATGCTTCTTTTTGTTACAAAAAGGACTTTTATTTTAAGGGATAGACACTTACCCAAAAATAAAAGAAAACCAGCTCTCCAGGTTTCCTCTTTTCTCTAGGATCCCTTTGGCCGATCTTTCTCAGTTCTCTGAGTTTGGTTCCCTCTGGTGTTCAGAATGACAGAACAAGAGCAGTGCTAGGATTTAGCATGAAACAGCAGTGATATATGAAGGCTGCTTAATTCAGGAACAAAAA
Source organism: Myrmecobius fasciatus (assembly GCA_023553655.1). Classification (NCBI taxonomy): domain Eukaryota; kingdom Metazoa; phylum Chordata; class Mammalia; order Dasyuromorphia; family Myrmecobiidae; genus Myrmecobius; species Myrmecobius fasciatus. Next base: position 49,153 of record JAJPUD010001199.1, on the reverse strand, counting down.
ATTATCTTTTCATAGCCTCACGATGCATGTGCTAGGAAAATTGAGGTTCTCACATACCCTCTACCTTGTCTCCAAAGCTTAGGAGTTCGATGAGGTCAGAGAAGACCAAAGGTAAGAGAATTTGTAAAAGAGGAAGGTCTGCATATGGAGAGCAAGACTGAGGGATGCTGGTGCCTGCTTAAGGTGTGTGTGTGTGTGTTTATATGTGTGTTTGTGTGAATGCATGTACATGTGTGCATACACATACATACATGTATGTTTGTGTACTGTGCAATGTGTAGGTGTGTTTGTATTGCATTGTGCATGCGTTTGTGTACACGTGTGTTTGTATGGGTGTACTCTGTATACACACACACATATTTGTGTGCATGTATGTGTCTGTGTGTAGTGTGCATGTTTGTATGTGTTTGTGCATGTGGTGTGTACATATGCACGCTATATTGGTGTGTTTGTACATGCATGTACATACATGTGCGTGGTTGTACATGCATTGTGCATATGCATATATTACATGCATGCATTTGTGTGTGTGCTGTGTTTGCATACATGTGTATGTGTTTGTGTGTAGGTGCATATGCATGCATTTGTATACATGCGTGTATGTATATGTACTGTGTGCATGTGTGTATTGCATGTATGTGTTTGTATTGTGTATGTTTGTGTACATATGTATGCATGTGTTGTATGTATGTGTATGTGTGCATGTGTATGTATGTGTATACATGCATGTTTATGTATGTGTGTGCTGTGTATGTGTATAGAGCTGTTTTCATGCATGTGGATGTGTGTTTTGTGTATGCATGTGTTTTTCTGTTTGTGTGTATGTATATAAGCTCTTCTCTCTTTGTGTGGTCTTTCATGTTCTAGATCAGAGCTTCTCAAACCTCTTTGAACCCTTTTTGCCTGAGAAATGTTTACATAACCTCAACATATAGGTATGTAAAATAGGCATAAAAATGAAGCATTTTGAGTTTTAATAATTTTCACCCCCCATATTTATGACCTCACATGGGGTTACAACCCCATATGGGGTAGTTTAAGAAGCTACCCAAGTACACTACTCACTATGGACATCATTGACAGAGAGACAGGCAGTCAACCGTCTGAGAATCAGAGAGAGCTGGACGTTTAGCCCAGATCATTTTCTGTTATTCTGAGGTAAGAATAGCAAGCTGAGATGGACATGTAGGAAAGCTGAATGCAGTTGGGCAACAGTGGCTCCCTACAAAGGCACTGAGGATCCTGATATTTTGGGAGGCTGGAGGAAGAGAATGATGAGGTGCCCTGTTCAAGGCAATGGGGAAGCTCAGAAGGTGCAATCCAAGTCTTTGGAACTGCTTCTTATTCTCTCCTTGTTCATCTCTTTTTGCCCACTGAGACCTGCTTTGACCTGATTTTGGCTCTGGCTTTTTAAATTTGGTAGAAATCACTAATTCATTACAAAAGATTCTAGATCGTTGAAATTGGCTCTGTATGAAAAGTATCTTTGGAGCTAGACCAGAAATTCACCTCCTTTTTATTTCATGGAGGATTTGCTCTTGGGGAACAACTCTCACCTCAGCTCCATCACTCAATAGATTTTTCAGTTCCACCGTCCGCTTTGGCTCCTAGCTGTAGACTGTTCCATGACCCCCTTTCTCAATTCAACATGATAGACTTTTTTGTTTCCTCATGTTGGTTTGGTGATGGCAAGGATCCAATGGGGAAACGGTGACTAACATGGCAGAAAAGAGAGTTGATGACATTTTCCGTGGCCCAGCAATAGGCCAGTTGCCATAGAGCCAACTGGCTTCAGAAGTGGGCAAAGAAGGGCATACTATTAACTCTTGCTCAACAGACAAGGCTACGGGATGAAATTAGGGCCTCTTTGTAAAGACATGCTTCATCTGTAAAGAGTAACATAATAAATATGTAAAGAAGGCACTGGAGTTTGTATCAGAGGACCTAGGTTCAAATCTCAGTTCTTATATTCTGAGTGACTTCTGGGCCTCAGTTTCTCCATTGCTAAAAAGAAAAGGGATTAGAGTATCTTCTGCTCTTCATCCTTATAAATTCAATAAGACTTTCCAAATTTACAAATTTGCTTTAAAAGAGTTCAGTTTGATTTTCTACTTGAATAATTTTGATTGGTCTTCAGTTCTCCATCAAATTGCTTCTTTGATTTGCCTTCAAGGGATGCACAATGACATTTCTCAAGAGAGAGGGTGTTAAGAATAATCTTCTTAGTCTGGCTTCATTCACTAAATCCTTCCAGAGAAAGAGGAGAAAGCAGAAAGAGAGACAGAGACAGAGACAGAGAGACAGAGACAGACAGACAGAGAGACAGAGACAGAGAGATACACACAGAGCAGAGACGAGAGACCGAGATTCAGAGACAGGGAGACAAAGATTCAGAGACAGAAAGACAGAGACAGATAGATGCACAGAGAGGCAGAGAAATAAAGAAAGAATGAGAGAAATAGAGAGAGACAGATGCACACACACAGAGGACATTAAAAAAGGAAAACAAAGACTGACATGAACATTAAGGGAAGAGAAAATACCTATCTCCAGTTCTAATGCTAAGGATGGACTTATGGAACTTCTTTGAGAATATTGTAACTGATTATATATGTATATACATATACATATATATACACATATGTATGTATACATATATACACACATATATGTGTATATATATAATCAGTTACAATATTCTCAAATATATATATATGTAATATATATTACAGGGGACAATATACATATATTGGAATTATCATATATTTTAACATATTTAACATGTATTAGACTACCTGCCATCCAGGGGAGAGAGTGGGGGGAAGGAGGGAAAAAATTTGGAACAGAAAACTTTGCAAAGGTCTATATAGAAAAATTACTCATATGCTCTGTAAATAAAAAAGCTTTAAGAAAAAAAGAGAATATTGTAGCTGTATGCATAGTATCTCATTTGATCTTGACAGTGATTCTGTGAGGTTAAATGCTGCATTCTGCTCACCCCTATGTTGCTGATAAGGAAACTGAGGCCCAGAAAGGTTAAGCAGCTTCCCCAGGGCCATATATACTATAAAGGTCAGAGGCAGAATTTGAACCCTGACCTCTCCCAAGGCTCTGCCCTGGGCCCCATTGTGTGCACTCTTACACTATTTCATGTGGTGATCTCAATGATTATTATTTAGACTCTCAATCTGGGTGTCATCCATTATGACTCAATGACTCACCTTTTCTCTCTTCCATCCTCTCATATCCAATCTGTTGTCAACATTTGTTGATATACCTTTTACCCATTCCCATATATGCCCTCTTCTCTCTTCTGACACTATCACCCTAATGCAGGCCCTTAAACCCTTATATCTGGATGAGGAAACTGAGGCAAAAAGGCTTATATGACCTGTCCAGAGTCACATAGCTAGTAAGTTTCTGATGCCAAATTTGAATTCAGATCTTTCTGACAAGGTCCAGCACCACCAAGCTGCCAAGAGGATCTATATGTCCTTGGAAAAGCAAAATTCTGTGGGCAGGAGTTCTGTGAAGTCTATGCTTTTTCAGCTTCTTAGAGCTCCCCACTACCATGGAGAGCAGTGAGTTCAGCAAGCCAGATTGCAGGGGGTGAAAGATAATGGAGTGAAAGTGGTGAAGGGAATTTAGGGTACAGGAATAAAAGGATCTTGAAGGCAGAGACTAGTTTGGTTTGTGGGGCTTTTCTGGGTTCCCAGTGCCTTCTACAATTTGGCACTCAGTAAAGACTTTATTGGATTGGTCCAGGCTTCAGGAGACATCACTGTAAATATTGAAGTCCTTAGGAAAGGCTGAGATAAAAAGAAAGACTATGGGCCAAATCTTGAACTCTTTATAAAAGGGAAGAGAATGACTTAGATTTTGGGGGGGGATAACAATAAAGATATATAGAGTGATAGAGCCAGAAGAAATGTGTTTCAAAGGTAGAGAGTTTGCTGAGAAATGGTGACAATGGGATGTAGAGAGTAAGTTGTCTCCTTCTCCTGGCCCAGAGTATTGGAGGGCATGAGAGTGAGTGCCCTGCTCTGGGGCAGATGACAAGGGATTGGCTGTCTTCCAGGAGAATTTAGGCTTTTGAGCACCAGAAGATGAAATGAGTGTGAAAAAAAGTGATACTGAAACTTCTCACTTCTCCCAGGCACTGGGGGAACATGTAGTACCATCCTTAGTGTGTCCTTGTTCCCAGGCACCCTATGACTTCAAGTACGACCTGAATACTATCCTAGGCTGCATTAGGAGAGATATAGATTCCAGTCATAAGGATTGAAAGTCCCATTTTTTTTCTACTTTTGAAGGTTATATCCTTAGAGCACATCTGTTCAGTTCCAAATGCTACAGTTTAGGAAGGAAATCGGTAGATGGAAGAGAATTCAGAGGATAGTAATCAGGATGGTGAAAAATCTTTTTTTTTTCTGAGGCAATTGGGGTTAAGTGACTTGCCTAGGATCACATAGCTAGGAAGCGTTAAGTGTCTGAGGCCAGATTTGAACTCAGGTGCTGGTGCTCTATCCACTGTGCCACCTACCTATCCCAATTTTTTTTTTAATGACTTATGAAGAACAGTTAAAGGAACTGAGAATATTTAGTTTGTTGAAAGGAAGGCTTCAGAGTCTCATGACAGTTGTATTTAAATATTCGATGGCTTCCAATTGGATCCACTGTAATGAAACTCTTCTCTTAAAAGACAACAAATCCATCAATCACTTAACATTTATTACATTCCTACTATATGCTGGGCGCTGTCCAGGGTACTGAGAATTCCAAGACAATCCCCACTCTCCAGGAACTTTTTAATTTCCCCTAAGTATTCTTCAACTTTTATAACCTCTTTCTCTACCCAACTAAAGCTGCACCATCACCCTAAGGTGCACCTTCTCCGTGATCTTGAACTTGTCATTTCCTTCTTTCCCCCTCGCCATTCTTCCTATTTCTGGTGAGATTACCATCCTTCTGATTATCCAATCTCATAGACTCTCATTGACACTTCATGGGCAAGTAGGTGCCAAGTCCTGGTGATTCTCTCTTTTCCAGCATCTATTCAATCCATTTTTCTCTACTCACTCTATTACTGCCCTACTTTAGGTTCTCATCATCTCTCACTTGGTCTATTGTAATAGCATCTTAATTCTTCTCCTTGTTGCCAGTCATTCTCCTCTATTCTATCCTTAATGCTACTTCAGAAATACTCTTCCTAAGGTGCAGGTCAATCTCCTGATTAAAAAGAACAAAATTGCCAAAGTTTTCTATGGCTTTGTATTGATAAAAGGAAAACTTCTTGGTCTGAGACATAAGGCTTCTAATTGTAACCTACAATTTCATCCTTATTGCATATTATTATACCCATTATGCAGATAGAGAAACTGAGGTTGGTGGAGGCTAAGTGACTTGTCCAGGGCCTTTTTAAAAGTGTAGGTCTGACAATGGAATATCATTGATGGATAAATTCCACTGGCTCCCAATTCCCTCCAGAATCCAATATAGCATCCTCTGTAAGACTTCTCACAACTTGGTCCTTTACTTCCTTTCCAAGCTCTTTACCCTGTTTTCTCCACCCCTTCCCCAACTCTCCACCCTGGCTTTCTTGATTTTCCTTTCATTTGATACTCTTGTTTTACAAATCTATGCCTTTAAAAAACATAATATTTTATTTTCCTCCCAATTACATGTTAAATATTTTAAACATATTAAAAATTTTGGATTTCCAAATTCTATTTCTCCCTCCCTTGTCTTTCCCCTCCCTGAGATGGTAAGCAATCTGATATAGATTATACATGTGCAATCATATAAATATCTCCATGTTAATCATTTTGTAAAAGGAAGGAAGGAAGGAAAGAAACAAAAGAAGAGAAAATAAAGAAAGAAAGAGAAAAGGAGCATGTAGTATGCTTCGGTCTATATTTAAAGAATATTGGTTCTCTGGAAGCAGTCAGCATGCTTCACCATGAGTCCTTTGGGATTGTCTTGGGTCATTGTATCTGAGTCATTCACAGTTTTTAATCATACAATATTGCCATTATTGTGTATAATGTGCTCCTGGTTCTGATCACTTCACTTTGCATCAGTTCTGGTAAGTTCTTCTAGGTGTTTCTAAAAATCATCCTGCTTGCCATTTTTTATAGCAGAGTAAATTTCATCACAATCATATATCACAACTTGTTTAGTCATTCCCCAATTGATGGCCATCCTCTTAATTTCCAATTCTTAGCTACCACCAAAAAAAGTTACTATAAATATATATTTTTGTTACAAATAGGTTCTCTCCTCTATTTTGTGTCTGGATTATAGACAACAAGAGCATTGCTGAATCAAAGGATATGTACAGTTTTCAGCCCTTTGGGCCTAGTTCCAAATTATTCTCCAGAATAGTTGGGTCAGTTCACAACTCCAATAGCAATGCTTTATGGTTTCAGTTTCCCCACATTTCCTCCAACATTTATCATTTTATTTTCTTTTTGGGGCCCATGTTAACCAATCTGATACATGTTCCTCAGAATTATTTTAATTTGTATTTCTATAACTAATAGTGATTTAGAGCATTTCCCCATATAATTGTACATAGTTTTGATTTCTTTATCTGAAAACTGCTTGTTCATATCTTTTGACCATTTAACAATTGGGGAATGACTTGCATTTTTTTTTTAAAATTGACTCAGTTCTCTATGAATTTGAGAAACAAGTCTTTTATCAGAGATATTTGTTGCAAAAAGTTTACTTCCAGTTTCTTTTAAATTTGATTGCATTAGTTTTGTTTGTACAAAAGTTTTTAAATTTTATATAGTCAAAATATCTATTTTTACATTTTATAATATTCTATATTTTCTGTGGTTCTTAATTATTTCCTTATCCATAAAATTTGTGCCTTTTCAATGCCCCCCCAACCTAACCCTCTCCTCCAGTCTCACCTCCACTCATCCTGGGTTTCTTTCAAAACTCAAGTCAAATCTCATCATTGGTCCTTTCCCCAATGTCTCTCTCTGCTTCCTTACTCCCTACTGCTAGTGTCTTCTCTCTTTGATTACTTTTCATTTACACCATAGTTACTTTTAAGTACAATTTTTTTCACATATTCTCTCCCTCATTCAAACATAAGCTCCCTGAGAGCAGAAATTACACTTCTGCTTTTCCTTGTCCCTCTAGCTTTTGGCCCAGTGACTGGCAAATAATAAAGACAGCTAGATGGTAAAGTAGATGGAATGTTGAACTTGGAGTTAGGTAGACCTAAGTTCAAATACAGCTTCGGGCACTTAGTAGATATTTAGTCCTGGAGAAGTCACTTAGTGTCCACTTGCCTCAGTTTCCTTTTCTGCTATAATAATGGCACTTACCCAGGGTTATTGTGAAATGTAATTAGCATTTATAAAGCACTTTGTCAACCTTAAAGTGCTAAATAAATGCTGGTAATAGGGGTTCAAAAATCCTTATTGATTTATGCTGAACAGACTATTCATTGTTCCTTGAGCTTGACCTTCTACCACCTCCTGTTGCATGTGTGTTATTGTGTGTGTTCATGAAGGCTCCCATTCTTGAATTCTGCTTAATGTTTCATCCCTTTTCTGCCTTCAGAATCTTTTTAAAAAAACTTTAACCTTTGATTCAGGTGCCACCTGCTCTTGGTATCTGTTTTTGTTCCCTCCAACACAAAGTTCTCCCACCAAATCCCTTTGCTAGCTTTCTCTTTCACCATTTATTCATATTTAACGGTACCATTTTATAACCCGCACTCTCCCCACACTATTTGAGAGAAGGAACTTTGTTATTCTTATATCACCAACATCCGGAAAAGGGATTGCACTTTTAGAGACAGGACTTTCATTTCTGGGATTTCACAGGTTAAGGAGTTTCTAGAGAGACAACTCCCTTTGATGTTGGCAATTCATCTTAGGAAATTATTTCAGAAAGTGAAAAGTGAAGTGACTTACCCAGAGTCACACAGCCAGGATGTGTCAAAGGTGGTGGGGGGAGAGAGATCACACATGGTAGGCATTCAGTAAATATTGGGTGGAATTTCTGTCAGTTTTGCCAGAAGAGACTAGGAGGTAGCCTTGGATGCTGCCCACATGTGAATACCTAGCGATGGGTGCTCAGCAAAGGGATACCTGATCCATGATGGGAAATTCTAATCGATGGAGAAATGATTCCCATGAAAGGGGGGAGAGAGAGAGAGAGAGAGAGAGAGAGAGAGAGAGAGAGAGAGAGAGAGAGAAGAGAGAAGAGAGAGAGGGAGAGAGAGAGAGAGAGGGAGAGAGGGGGAGAGAGAGAAAGAGGGAGAGGGAGAGAGAGAGAGGGAGGGAGGGAAGGAGGGAGGAAGGAAGAGAGAGAGAGGAAGAAAGGGGGAGAAGGAAAAAAGGGGAATAAAAGAGTTAAACACTTAGAAGGTAGATATAAAGGCATTGTTTAGCCATTGAACTGCTCCTCAAGTTTTGGCGGAGATTGTGTTGCTCTACTAGTGTGAATAACAAGTTAACAAGACCTGAGGCAGGAGATGGGTGAGTGTGATATTGATAAAAAAAAATAGAACTGGGGTCAGCACTTAGTTTATAAGCCGTGAGTCAATGGCTGACCAGGCTGCTGTGTGGCTCTGAGATAAGCAAACAGCCTGGAGACCCTCCCAGGAGAGAGGAGATTTGGCATGAAGGGAAATGAAGCAAGCATGGCATACTGATCAGGGGACTGGGAGTACCAAAGGCTCTCTCCTTCCTGCTCTCTGCGGGCAGTAGGAATCTGCTGGTTATTTAGGGAAGAGGGCAGCACTTAGCTGTGACAAAAGCTCAGGGGGCACCTCCAGAGTGATCTCCATCCCATCTGCTCCAGGAACCCCCGAGGCAACATTCACTTTGCTGGTAAACTTACTGTTGGCCCAGCTAGAGCTCATGCAGGGTGTGTGTGTGTGTGTGTGTGTGTGTGTGTGTGTGTGTGTTAGAGAGAGAGAGACAGAGAGAGAAAGAGACAGAGACAGAGACAGACAGAGACAGACACACAAAGAGAGACAGAGAAAGACGACACAGAGAGAAACAGAGACACAAAGAAAGAGAGGGAGACAGAGACAAACAGAGGAAGAGACAGGGAGAGCAAGAGAAACAGACTGAGACAGAGAAAGAGACATGGAGAAATAGAGACACAGAGATAGAGAGGGAGATAAAGAGAGAAACAGAGAAAGAGACAGAGAGAAATAGAGAGACAGATGGAGACAGAGAGAAAGGAAGAGAGTTTGTTTGCCTGTGTGTGTGTGTGTGTGTGTGTGTGTGTGTGTGTGTGTAAGAGATGGAGCTGATTGTTTATCATCATGTCCCCCTGGATCCAATCATCAGAAATGTCCCTACCCATCTGCTTGCATTTCCTTCCTCAAATCTCAGCCCTATCTGAAGATTGATGGTTTGTTCCCTCAAAGTCAGGAAAAGGGCAAAGGAGGCCATGGGCCTCTAGGGGGATGAAGAGAGAGTGGGAAGAGCCCAGCTGTCAGGAAGCACAGTTGTTTGTCGAGCTGCTCCTTGTCTTTGGGGATTTTTCGGTGTGATTTTAGAAACGCATGGAAGTAATTCTCTCTGGCTGACTATGAAGTGAGCAGGGATGGAGGGCGGTGGGGAAATGAGGAAAATCAGAAACGCATTGACTCCCTTCTTGACTATATTTTGCATCTCACATTGGGAATAACTTGATTTCCCAGACCAACTGGAATTTTGGTATAGGTCCACGATTTGGGTAAGTGATTCTTGTTCTTTAGAACCCACTGTGGGTTGAGGAAGAGATGTTCTGTCTCTTAGGACACATGGCTAAGTTTTGGGGGTCTGGCTGTGAGCTGTCATTTGTGGTTCCATTTATTCAGTTTTGAGCTTTTTTCCAAATCCAGCTCAGAAACATTTTTCTGGTTCTTCTAGTGCCCCCTCAAATTGTTTTGGACTTTTTTGTGTTTAATAATAGTTATTAATAACAATAATCATTGGAATTTACATAACACATTAAAATTTGCAAATCACTTTATAATTATTGGAGCAACTAGGTGGCTCAGTGGATAGAGTTCTAGGCCTGGAGATAGGAAGACTTTTCTTCCTGAGTTCAAATCTAGTCTCAGACACTTATTAGTTGAATCACCCTGGGCAAGTCACTTAATCCTGTTGTCTCAGTTCCTCCTCTATAAAATAAGCTGGAGAAGAAAATGGCAGACCATTCCAGTAGCTCTGCTAAGAAAACTCCAAATGGGATCATGAAGAGTTGGACATGATTGAAACAATTTAGCAACAATAAATTATTAACTCATTTGATCTTCACAAAATCTTGTGAGAGAGGGGCCATCATTATTCCATTTTACAGATAAATTAATTCAGGATGAATTAGATTATGTTACTTGCCTGTCTTCTTACGGTAAATGAGGCAGGATTTGAATTCAGGTCTTATTGATGGCAAGTCTATACTCCCGCTAATTGTGCTATACTTATATGAATGTATAGATTCATTGAATTTGAGTGGGAAAAGATTTCAAAGACCATCTAATCCAACTCTCTCATTTTACAGATAGAGAAAAATCAGACTCAGACATGTGAAATAATTTTGAAGCTAGATTCTTTGATTCTTAATCCAAACCCAGTATCCATTCCTTTGAGCCATGCTGCCATCTATATAAACTCCATGAGAGTAGCAACTATTTGCACTTTGTGTCCAGAATATAGCACTGGACGGTCTTGTGATGAATAGAGCTATTTGCACCCAGATCTAAGACTGAGTGTGGATCCCAACATAGTATTTTTACCTTTTTTGTTGTTGTTGTTTCCTTGCTTTTTCTTTCTCATTTCCCCCCTTTTTGATCTGATTTTTCTTGTGCAGGATGATAATTGTGGAAATAGGTATAGAAGAATTGCACGTGTTTAACATATATTGGATTACCTACCTAGGAAAAAGGGAGGAGAAAAAATTTGGACACAAGATTTTGCAAGAGTGAATGTTGAAAATTATCAATCCATATATTTTGAAAATAAAAAACTTTAATAAAAAATATAGCATTGTACCTGGCACATAATAGGAGCTTACTACATTTTTATTGATTTTTTAAATATTAACTATTAATTTCCCAAAAGGAAGACTATTTTGACTGGGGGGGATGGTTAGAAGAGGGGAATCTAAGATGAGCTTCCCCTTCCTATGTGTGATCCACTTAGACAAGATGGAAAACCACATGATTAGCCTCATCATCCAATGTGAAGATCTTTTGTCAACGGTTACCTCTTTGTAGCTTTGGGGTTATCAGAGTCAAAGTTCTATGTCTCATTTTCAAAAATCCTCTTCCTTCTGCTCCATTCTCAGATTTTCTGACACTTTTGAGGTCTGAAGTGAGCTTCAGGAAGAAGAAAATTCGAATCTCCTTTTAACCGATATTAACTTTGTGTACCTTGTTATCCTACAGAACAACATATCCTAGAAAGAAGCTGATGACAAAGTTAAGAGACAAAAAAAGAAAACTAAGACGGAAAACCAGGTGGGAGAGAATATGAAAACTTGTTATAATTTAATCAATTTTCAATTGTTCGATTCCAGTCAATTTAACTCCACAAGTATTTATTAAGTGACAATTATATGCTAGAAACTGTGCTATATATGGGGATATAAAAGCAAAAAAGAAAACAAATAATCCCTGCCCTCAGAGAATTTGTATTCTTTTGGGGCAAAACACCATGCAGACAGATAAATGAATATAATGTAGTTACAAGGCATATTGTGGGGGCAGGAGTGGGGAAGCATCAATTATTATTGGAGGAAAATTATATAAACTGGATTGGAGGAGTTGACTTAATATCAATTACAACATATTGGAGTGGTTGTGGAAAGGCTGGCACATTAATATACTGTTTTTATTAAAGCTTTTTATTTTTTAAAACATATGCATGGATAATTCTGCAACATTAACTTTCAAAACCTTATGTTTCAGTTCCCCCTCACACTTTGTCCACCCCTTTCCTAGATGGCAAGTGTCTGAGACCAGATTTGAACTCAGGTCCTCCTGACTTCAGGACTGGTGCTCTAACCACTGCCCCACCTAGCTGCCCCACTAATATACTATTAATAGAGCTGAGAAAGCAATTTGAAATTATGCTAAGAAAGGGGCAAAAATGCCTTTACCTTTTCATTCCTTACCTTTTGATCCTGAAATACCATTGCTAAGCATATGACCCCAAGGAAGTCAAAGATTAAAAAAAGATAGACCCACATCTGCCAAAATACTAATAGCAACACTTTTAAATCATAGTATAATGGGGAACTGGCTTCCTCTCACCCTGAGTCAGCACAAAATAGAGAGTATATGATAAGCCTAATGGGGGACTGGGCAATGAGTCGAATTCTTATGAGCCTGGGCAAAGTGCTCAACTGACACAGTTCCATCATGGACTTTAGCTTGCATAGACATGCTCTAAGTGGCTTCAGTCTGCTAATGGTGCAGTGAGCAGAAATGTCTTTGGCTGAGGATGAGTAATTGCAGAAGGTACCAGCCGACAAAAGGATTAGACCTCTTGCTTTAATTTTTTTCTGAACTGGTGGAATTACAGGGAAAGAAGACATGGTGACATTTAGGGAGAGAGAAATAATGTTAACTGCTTCAATGTAACCAGGGTACTCTCCTCTTCTTCCTGCCCTTTAGGGGATGATTTCTTCTAGACAGCTAATGAATGAGCAGTTGGATCACCTTGGATGAGCGGCATAAAAAATAGCTTCAAGAGGCAGCTAGGTGGTGCAGTGGATAGAGCACCAGCCCTGAAGTCAGGAGGACCTGAGTTCAAATCTCATCTCAGACACTTTCTAGCTGTGTGACCCTAGGCAAGTCACTTAACCCCAATTGCTTCAGGAGGGGGGAAAAGATAGCTTCAAATCAACATATTAAGATAAATTCTTTGGGGTTGGGGGTGTGGGGAATGGGAGTTGGAGTGCAATGGTGGTGAGGAGGAGTCTAGGATACAAGATCTCATGGTCCCTAAACTCTTTTTGAATCCTCAGGATTCTTAGCATGTAGTAGGTGCTTAACATGCTTGTTGGCTAAAAGATTGATTTTGTTCATTCATTTGTAGTTGTGTCTGACTCTTTAAGATCCTATTTGAGGTTTTCTTGGTAGAGATACTGGAGTGTTTTGGCAGTTCTTTCTCCAGCTTATTTTACAAATGAGGAAACTGAGGCAAATAGGGTCCCCAGAGAAACATAGCTAGGAAGTTTCTGAGGCCATAGTTGAACACAGGAAGCTGAGTCTTTCTTCCTGACTTCAGACCAGGTACTCTATCCACTATATCTTCTAATTGCCCAAGCCTGGCTGCACCCAAGTAATAGGATGGTTCTGGGATAGGGAAAAGCTCATTCGAGTTCTTGGTCACTAAGGAAGGAAAGGGCTATCTGGTAGCTTTCCATTTTAACTAACTGTACTTGTAAACTAGGTGCTAACTTTAGTTGTTTCTATCACTGAGGTGCTAAGAGAGAGAAAGCCCTTAAACTCTAGTGTTTGAGAAATCCAAAATAGGGAGCTTAAAACCAAGAAAGTACTAAAGGATCTTTTCCTACAACAGTCTCCAAGAGAGGAGAGACAGACCTTAACTCCTTCCTGAACCACTGAATATCAAAGAAAAAGGTTTTCCCAGATAACATCTCCTTTATACTGGAAAGTTCCCAATACAATATAATAAGATAAAGTATATTGCTAACAGTGATCTCCCTGAAGTGCAAGTATGGCTCTTTTACCTGAGGGTCCCCCTTCTCCCAACTATCCAATAAACTCTAGGGTTCCTCTACTATTTCCATGATCAAATATAAAGTAGTTTTTTGGCTTTTAAAGCCCTCCTTCACCTGATCATTTCTTATCTTTCTAGTCTTTTACCTTTACTTACCATGGACAGTGACACATGATTCAGTGATGCTGACCTAGTTCTAAGCAGGAGGCACTTTATCTTAGCTCTTGACATTTTCTCTGGCTGCCCCACTTCCGTGATAACTGGACTGATCTTCCTCCCAGTCTCTACCTCTTAGCTTCCCCCACCCGATCTCCTTATATGCTAATGCCTTCATCCACATTTATTTGTTTGTACATAGCTGTTTGCATGTTGACTATCCCTTTATATTGGGAGCTCTTTGAGAACAGGGTCTGTCTTCTGCCTTTCTTAGGGGCTTAATAAATGTTTGTTGATTGGACAAGAAGAGTGAAAAAATGGATTGCCAACTTTTGGGCAAAGTTCTCATTAGAAATGGGATGGGAATCGTTGGATTGAGAATGGGAAAAGGGCTTCGTGATTTTAATTCAGGGATTCCTCATCTTTTTCCTGTCTTGGACTCTCTTGGTAGTCATTTGATGAAGCCTATGGACCTTTTCTTATGACAATGCACAAATGGATAAAATAAAATATATACGGTTATGAAAACCAAGTATATTTTTCAAAAAAAATTATTTTAAAAAAGTTCATAGTCTCAAGGTCAAGATTCAGTTCAAGTCCTTAATTTTGCACTGGAGGAAACTGAGAACCAGAGGGGTTGGTGATTGCTTTTAGATCATTCCAATCAAAGGAGCAGAGCCTGAATTTGAACCTAGATCATCAGATTCAAATTCTGCTCTTCCCCCACCACCCCCCTCCTGCTCCTCACTCCATAAAGATCAAGGGAATTCTGAATGCTTTTGCAGGAAATGTGAATATATTTTCAAATTCCTTGGGCAACAAAATAAAGTGTTCTTCCTAAACAGAGTCAAGAAAATTCTATCTGCCATGTCTACCATATAAATATACCTTATAAATATCTACCATATAAATAACCATAAAACAAGCAAAAGCGAATGATGCAAAATTACAAAGAACAAGCATGGCTCTAAGCAAAAAATGTGAGAGTTATGAGGAGAAATTCTGTAAAAATAAAATATAATCAATAACATTTATTTAAAAAAAATAAAAGTATACAATGTATCCTTCTAAGTGAAACTGATAAAAATAAATTGTAGAGGAATATCAAAACATTCTTTTTCCTTTATGTTTTTAGCTTATATAAAGTACTATAATTTCTCACAAAGACTTAAATGTTCCATCTTCTAGCTCAAAACTCTTGCCTTACACATCAGGAAATTGGAACTCTCAGAGAAGTAACTTGCCCAAGATCACACAGGACATAAGGAAGCAGAAACTGAGGATTGGAAACCAAATAAATGCTCTTTTCATCATCTTTTGTTCTTCAATTAGATAAATTCTAGTATTCCTTCAAAGCTTAAGATCCTGTAATTCTATAAAATGTTTGAAATTTTCTTGCTTTGGGGTGGGGGAGGAAAAGTCAAAGATTCCCCCTAAATCAATCTCTAAGAATTTCATTCCTTTTTGCAGGATTCTGGGTCTTTTTTTTTTTTTTTTTTTTTTTTTATGGAGTGCTCAGACATCCATGGGGTAGTCAGAAGCCCAGAAAGTTACTTTGACAAACACATTTGCTAAATTTCTTTTAGTATTACAGATATTTATTGCCCACCAGCTGCGGGACCCTGTACCAGATGTTGATTAAAAAAGACAAAAAAGAAATAATTCATGCCCTTAAGAAATTTATGCAAGTTTACCAGGCGGTAGAAGTCTGTTAATTAGTAGGGTTATCAGAAAGATCCTTCCTCTGGGCTGGGCTATTCCTCTTAGCTACTTTCTTTATCCCTCCGGGAAGGTATGACTTTCTACTAGCTTTGTAGTGGAGAGGTTTTCCTTTCAAATTGGTCTCTGGGAAAACAATGGGAAGGAAGGTGGTACACGCCCCATCTCCTGAGGCAGTCCAGCTGGTCTCCAATCTTCAGCCAGACTGCTGACTCATTCATTCATGGCTTACTCTGAAGTCTCAGAATGGATTTTTCTCTTGGATTTATTTATTTTTTTTTAATATTAAATGATTATCTTTCTCACAGCTCTGAACTCTTATTCAGAGAATGGATGGGAGCTAACAATATATGGAGCTTGTTTTCACTCTCCTGGTTACTTCTTTATAATATTTTTTGCTGCATTACAGTAAGGATAAACATTTGTGGCAATGAAATGAAAAAATACAGTTTTTAGACACAAAAGATGAAGTAAACAGAAAAGTAAAATTTAGAACAGAGGTCAGGTTCTGGAAAGGGGGGGAATTCCCTGGAGAGAGTAGGAAGGAAAGAAAAGATGGGAAAAATGGAGGACTCATCCTTTGTGAGTCTGCATTTAGGGGGAAAAAGTGAAACAGCAACTTTTCCAGTAGACTTTGTCCATGGTACATAATCCATGGTCCATCCTTCTTAATATGTATTTATTAATTTTATATTTAGGCCCTCTCTATTTTTATCCATCCTATTGTCTCCCCCACTGGAATATAAGCTCTTTGCCCTAGAGTTTTTTTTCATTATTTGTATCATTATATATTAGTTAGCATCATACCTGGCACAGAGTTATGTGCTTGATAAATACTCATTGATTAGTTATTTAGAAAGTCCATATATCTGATGTTCATTTTTTATGCTAAGTGTGTCTCTAATCAAATTTAGCTGTGATGCTTCAAGCCAAGAACTTGTTTTTTCAAGTTCTTCTGGCTTTGCTACTCATATAATCTTGGCTGAGTCATTTTCTGGACCTCAGTTTCTTTATCTGTAAAATGAGATATTTGGATGAGATAACATAAGGTTCCTCTAAGTTCTAATTCTATGATTCTGTGATTTTAAAACTCTGTAATCAAAATTATACCATGTACATAGTACAGAATTAGGTCAGTCTCTTTCTCATCTTGTAGACCTCTCTCAAATCTTCTTTGTCTTGTTTCTCAAGCCAGGAGGGAAAGTGGTCCTGCTCCATTCTTTAGTGATGTAGCTCAGCTCCTAACAAAGTTTTCTTAGGCATTAGGGGACAGATAAGGGCCTGTGGCAGTGAGCTTTCATCAAACCCAAGAGCTGTTGCTTGTTCATCACAAAGACAAAACCCTGTCACAGTAAGAGGGCGGAAATTTGTTTAGACAATTATTGATTTTGAATTCTTCAATCAGAGAGACCTTAAAGATCATAGAGATCAATGCCCTTCTTTCACAGATGAGTGTATGAGTTAAAGTGATTTTCCGGAGGTGAAATCAGTAGGATTTCTGCTGTCAGGGGGAGAGCTATATCTGAAACTCCTCCCCTTTGTACAAATGTAAACACTCATATATATACATATGTATGCATGAAGACTCTCCATAATTGAACTCTGGATATGCATGAAAATGCCATATTGTGACAAAGCCATCATCCATCCTTCTTAATATTCTGTCAAATAATGGTACCGGTGACCGTGCTGTGGGAGGATCACTTTTCTCAGAAAAAACCTAGGATGTTAATGATATAGTTAGGAGTGCATTGTGTACCTGCAGGGAGACTCAAGATGATGGGATGGAGTTTAGGAATAGCTGGTAGTTTAGTTTCATTGGAACACTGAGCAAGTAAAAGGGAGTAAAGTGAACTCTGGCTGGAAAGGTAGATTGGTGCTAGACAGAGATGTCAAGTCAAGGGATTTGTATTTTATTCTAGAAGCCATATGGAGCCACCGAAGACTCTTGAGCAGAGTAGCAACATATTCACAACTCCTTTTGACACTGTGAAGAAAGGTTTAGGAAAGAGAAAGACAGGAGTGAAGGAAATCAGCTGGGATGCTATTACAGAATTGTATCCTTGAGAATGAATCGGGATGGGGGTAGGGGCTGTGAGTGGAAGAAGAGGAACAGATGGGAAACTGGGATTGACAGGGCTTGGCAGTTGATGAAGTGCTGAGGGAGGTAGGGGAGGGGGAAGCTTCAGAAATGACTCTGCTGTGCAATCTTGTCAACATCACTTTATGATGCTGGTGGTGGGCACTGCTGGTAATGGATTGGCAGAGAGGACAGTCAATGTTTAAGTCCAGGGTTCACAAAGCTGACTAAGAAGAAATGCAGTTTTGAGGGACATGGCACTTGGTAGAGGGATGAAGGAACACTGTTCATCTACAATGACTCCCTCCAGGCCTCTGAGGAGCAGATGATCTTCGGGGAACATTCTAGTTTGGAACCCCAGGAGCCTGGGAACAAATATTTGCTTCAAGATTATGCCTTGAAAAATGGACCTGTGTTTTGGGAGCACCACTGAGTGGCTATTACAAGGTACAAGACATGGTGCTGGATGCTAGGGGATTCACATAATTTTAGCTAAGAAGTTTCCCTTAAGGAGTGTGTTGGAAAAATAGACCAAGAGTTAGTAATAGGTGGTTCCAGTTATAGAAGGTCCCTGATAGCAGGCCACAACCATAGAATGAGAGAGCTTTGGAAGGGAAAAGTATAACCAAAAATTAAAACCAAAGCAAAGAGCAGGAAAGAAAGTAGATATCTATCATTTGGGAAAAAGCTGAAAAAACTCTGCTATACAAATGGGGCAGGATGGGATATCGCCAATATACATATATCTATGTATACATAGATATATAATATACACATTATATGTGTATATATATATATACATATATATATATATGTGTATATATATATATATACAAAGAAAGAGAAAAAGAGAGAGAACCTATGATAATATAAATGAAAACAGCCTTAAAAGGCAGTCAAATTCTGATTAATTCCAGTGATCAGTCTTGATACAGGAGGACGGATGATTCAATACATCTTCTTCTTAGTAGAGAGGCAGCAGGCTATAGGTACAGAATGGGGAAAACACTATTAGAAGCAATCATTGTTTTGGTTGCTTTTGACTTTTCTTTTTGTAATAAGAAAAGGTTCAATGGGAATGAGTGTTTATTAGAACTAAATATGGCATGAAATAAAAGGAATCCATTTAAAACTTTAAAAAAGTAATACTGTTTTTTAGAAGAAAGGAAAATCTACAAAGATGCACACTGAAAAATATTGAATTTTAGGCTACACTGAAGTTTTTATATGTCAAACATGTGGGGAAAGCATTGCCTGCATTGCACCTGATTCTGTCTGACAAGTACATAATGCTTTCCAGGTCATAGTGTTTTCTCAAACTATTTTATTTCATCTTTAGAACAACCATATATGATAGATATACCCACTTTTCAGACTTGCCACTCAGGCTCAAAAAGATTAAATGGTTTGTGCACAGTCACAAATAAATAAGTGGCACAGCAGGAACTCAAACAAGTTCTTCCTGACTTGCTTGAGGAGGCAAAGTGAGTAGTGGATAGAAGGTTGGACTTTGAATGAAGAAGCTCTGGATTCAAATCTAGTCTCTGAAACCTCCTCTGTGAGGACCTTGGTAAGGTACTTGACTTCTCTCTGTCTTCATGGAGTTATTGTGAAGCTAAAATGAAATGTAAAATGCTTTTCTAATCCTTAATATGTTTATATGTTAGTTATGACATTGCTTGGGTGTGCTGGTAAATGTTTAACAATCGACTTTTCAAAAAAAAAGTATTCACTACAAACTTTTAAATTTAATTTACACTATTAACATTTTTCTCTATCATTTTTTTTTTTTTTACTTTTTGTTGAGGCAATTGGGGTTAAGTGACTTGCCCAGGGTCACGCAGCTAGGAAGTGTCTGAGACCAGATTTGAACTCAGGTCCTCCTGACTTCAGGGCTGGTGCTCTAACCACTGCACCACCTAGCTGCCCCTCTATCATTTTCTTAAGATCCTGCTGCTTGAATGGGCAACATTCATCATTGAGATTAGATTAAATTAAAAGGGGCAGCTAGTTGGTGTAGTGGATTGAGTACCAGCCCTAAAGTCAGGAGGACCTGAGTTCAAATCTGGCCTCAGACACTTAATACTTCCTAGCTGTGTGACCCTAGGTAAGTCACTTAACCCCAATTGCCTCAAAAAAAAATGAACAAATTTAACAAAATAAATAATAATACAATAAAAAGTTAATTTTAAAATGATCTCAATGTACATTTAGCAGGAATCCTTATATATGATTCATTTATTGTTCAGTTATTAAGTCCTGCCTGATTTGTTGTGATCCCATTTGGGGTTTTCTTGGCAAAGATACTGGAGTGGTTTGCCATTTACTTCTCTAGTTCATTTTACAGACAAGGAAATTGAGGCAGACAGAGTTAAGTGACTTGCCCAAGCTCATAGAACTGGGAAGTGTCTAAGACTGGATTTGAATGCAGGAGGATGAATCTTTCTGACTCAGAGGCTTGGTGCTCTGTGTACTATGACACTGCCTAGCTCAGTTTGACTGAGGCCGTACCCATTTAGCAGTCCTTCCTCATTTAAATCCAATTCACTCGCATGTTACAACGTACCTTCCTGATGTCATGGGATGTCATGGTCCTCTTCAAGAACAAAGGACAAAGCAACATCTAGCTGTTAATTAATAATAAATCCACGTGAAACGACTAATTGCTGTGGCAGAAATATTCGTCCCCTAGTGGCTGGCCTCTGGTGAGGAAGCCTGCCATGCTGGCTACAGCCTCCCTGCTTCTCTGATGACAGGCACACAGACTGCTGCCAGAAAGTGTGTGAAGGCTTCCCAGCCTCTGCAAAACCTGCCAAAATTTCCCTCTGCTGTTGTGGTTTTCAGAAAGTCAAGGTCACCTCCACATAGGGAGGCCAATAAATGGTAAACAATCACTCCAAGAAAAAAATAATTACCCATGAAACAGTTTTTAAGCTTAATTTGCATCATTGCCATTTTTTCCCATCATATTCTTATATTTAGACAATCAACAAAACAATAAACCAAGCCATGATTGGTACCATTTGCCGATAAATGCTCAGACTGAATATTTAATTGTTGTCTGGACGTGGTTCAGGCTGGCTCCAGCAAATTCTGGCTTTCACATACAAAGCATCGAGTAGAAGGTGGATTATTTGTTGTAAAGAAATCCCCCAAATCTTTTGCCCTTCTGTAGTCTTTCACTGGGCCTGAACTCGTTTCAAGGTTGCAAATAGCAATCCATGACTGTTCATATGATAGACCTCAAGCATGAGAGTCAGGATCTTCCTTGAGTTCTGTTAATGTTGTGGAGATCCCAGGGGAGCACACAACTTGTCCATCATTCTTTGCTCTGGCAAAGACTGGCCATCCAATGATCTGGCTCAGTCATACAGTGCTTTGGAAGCCAGTTTTTGTCCCACCCCCTTCACACTGTTTCTTTCTATTACCCTTTGGGCCAGATCATAGGGTTCCATAATTCTCGACCATCCAGGAGCACGAGAAGAATATGACCCTTTGTTTTCAGGAAAACTTGGAAATATGGAATTACTGAGAAAACGTTCAATTGGAGAAACATGTTTCAAAGACAGGGACTGTTTAATTTCTGCCTAAATATGCCAGCCATCTAGCATCATATTTAGTTCCTAATAAATGCATGTTGATTGATTTTGTGTTTGGATTCAAGAAGACCTGCCACAGACCCTTACTAGCTGTGTTATCCTGGGCGATTCATTTAACTTTTTTCATTCTGAATAATAGCATCAGTTTCCCAGGATTGTTGTAAGGATCAAATGAAATAACAGATTTATAGAGTGTTTTTTTTTTTTTAAACCTTATTATTGTTGTTCACACTTACTAGCTATGTTATCCTGGGCAAGTCATTTGGCTTTTCTCATTTTGAATAATCTCCTTCCCAGGATCAAATGAAATATCAAATTTATAGAGTTTTTTTTTTAAACCTTAAAGCTCCATAAATTATTTGTTATTGTTGTTGTTGTTGTTTCTATTGTGTGAATACTTGGTTCCAGTTTTCTGGTAAGTTTTGGGTGGCAAAAGTGGTTGTTTCTGGATGTTGGGTTTGTTTTTTTTTAATTTGCAATTTCTTTGGTCTTTATCATTGCTGCAGAGCTTTCTGGGACCCAGGCTCTGATTCTTCTAGTCATCAGCAGACTATCCTTGGCTACCTTTGAGGCTCCATCCCTAAATAAACCTATATCTCCATCATTCCTCCTCCTTCTGGCCCTCTCCATTATCTAGCTCATTTTTTCCCCTATCTTCTTCATCTCTGAGGCTCTCTGAGACCTGAGCAGTCTATATCCTCCTGTTCTGGCAGGAAGGCAGCAATTCCACCATAGCCATTGGCCCATACAGTCAAAGGTCTCTGGTCCCTGCTGCAAAGGCTGCCTACTAAAACAAACTGAAACTCCCTAAATCCAATTGTTGCCTTCTCTCCTTTAGCATTGCCATATCCCTGGTTCAGGCCCTCATCACCTTATACCTTACTAGTGCTTGTATCAACTCTCCCTAGTGAGCTCTTAAAGTCATCTTTAGATTAGGCAGATCTGACCACATCCTCCTCCTCCTCCTCCATAAACTCTTGTGGCTCCCTCTCTTCTCCAGGACTAAATGTGAAATCCTCCATAAGGCATTAAAAGCCTTTTATAACTTCCCCTACTTCCTACCTTTCAGTCTTTTTACATCTCTCTCACCTGCCATGTACTCTGATTTACTGCCATTGGTCTCCTTGCTGATCTTTGAACAAGACAATCCCATCTCTGAGCATTAGGAATTTTCATTGGTTATCCATCTCCCAAGAATGGAATATTCTCATTCCTCATTGAAGTCTCCTGGCTTTCTTCAAATCACAGATTAAATCCCACTTCACAAAGGAAATCTTTCTAATGTCTTTCTCGGAATTATTTCTTATTTATTCTATCTGAGCTTATTTGTACATATTATTTTGGTTGCTGTTTCCTCCATTAGATTGTGAGTTACTAGAGAGCAGGGATAGCATTTTGCCTTTTTTGCACCTGTAGCACTTAATTTAGTGTCTGGTACACAGTTGGTGCTTAATAAATATTTATTGACTGCCTGACCAACCCTAAAGTCTCTTTTCACTCTCATATTCTTGAATGATGAGACCTGAATTTGGCTCCCATTGTAGCTCTTGGCTGTCCCCCTATCCCAATTATGGAGTGCTGATGTTCTCTGGTTTACTCGGATAGATTTCACAAGATTTGATTTCTAATGCAGAAATCAAAAACGAAAGGCCCTTGGATTGGCTCAAAAACCAAGCCACAACTCAAGCTCAGCTTCCCAGCCTTCTCCCCAGCAGATCCTTACTTTCATTTTCAATTCAGGCAGAAGCTACAGACCATCTCTGGAACTTTGAGTCTACCCATTTCCTCTTGGCCTCTAGGGATTGCCCAAAATCTCGAGTCATGGGAAAACTAGGATCAATTAGAGCAGAAGCTGCTGTCATATTGTTCTTAGCATGTCTGAGCAATCTTCATGACCACTCATTGACTCTGCTCCCCCAAACTTAGGGGAAATCTAGCCTCCAGGTTCCACTTAATATCTTTCAATTCCCCAGTGAAATTGGGGAAGACTCCCATTCATTTAAGAAAAAAAAAATCCCATTCTTAAGATTCTTAAAACCTTTAAAAAAAAAACCAGATAAATGTTATTCATAATTTTGTTTTTATCTTGGTTAAATTTTCCCTTGTATCCCTCCTCACTCCCCCCCTCCCCCGAGAATCAACCCATGTAACAACATTATTTTTTAAAGAAAAAAGAGATAACTCTGAGACACCACTTGTCAGATTGGCTAAGATGACAGGAAAATAAAATGACAACTGTTGGAGGGGATGTGGGAGGGCTGGGACACTGATGCATTGTTGGTGGAAACTGTGAATGGATTCAACCATTCTGGAGAGCAATCTGGAACTATGCTCAAAAAGTTATCAAACTGTGCATACCCTTTGACCCAGCAGTGTTTCTATTGGGTTTATATCCCAAAGAGATCTTAGAGGAGGGGAAGGGCCCCACATGTGCAAGAATGTTTGTGGCAGCCCTTTTTGTAGTGGCCAGAAACTGGAAATTGAATGGATGCCCATCAATTGGAGAGTGGTTGAATAAATTATGGTATATGAATGTTATGGAATATTATTGTTCTGTAAGAAATGACCAGCAGGACGATTTCAGAGAGGCCTGGAGAGACTTGCATGGACTGATGCTGAGTGAAGTGAGCTGAACCAGGAGATTATTGTACCCAGGAACAAGACTACATGATGATCAATTCTGATGGACATGGCTCTCTTCAACAGTGAAGTGATTCAAATCAGTTCCTATTGTTCAGCGATGAAGAAAGTCATATACACCCAGAGAGAGGCCTGTGGGAACTGAGTGTGGACCACAACACAGCATTTTAATGCTTTCTGTGAATATTTGCTTGCATTTTGTTTTCCTTCTTAGGCTGTTTTTTTTTTCTCTTTCTAGATTCGATTTTTCTTGTGCTGCAAGATAATTATAGATATGTATGTATACCCAGAGAGAGGGATATGAAATGTGGACCACAACATAACATTTTCATGTTCTCTATTGAGGTTTGCTTGCATTGTATTTCCTTCATCGGATTATTCTTTCTTGTAGATATGATTTCTCCTGCACAAAAATGATGTGTGGAAATAAGTATACATATATTTGATTTCTTAAGTATTTTAACATAATTAACATGTAGTGGATATCCTGCCATCTAGGGGAGGGGTGGGGAGTAGGAGGGAAAAATTTGTAACAGAAAGCTTTGTAAGGGTTAATGTTGAAGAATTACCCATACATATGTTTTGCAAATAAAAAGTATTAATAACAATATATATATATTGGATGTATCATATATTTAACATATTTAACATGTATTAGACTACCTGCCACCTAGGGGAGGGGATGAGGGGAAGGAGGGAAAAATTTGGAACAGAAAGTTTTGCAAAGGTCAACGTAGAAAAATGACTCATATGTTCTGTAAATAAAAAGCTTTAATAAAGAAAAGAGAAAGAAAAATCAGCAAAAATGATCAATACATAAAAAAATTGAAAACATAAGCAATGTTCCATACTCGTGGACTTCTTACCTCTGCAAAGGAGTAAGGTTGAACTAGAGGGGCTTTTTCATATCTTTTCTTTGGGGCTATTTATTCTTTGTAATTTTGCAACATTCACTTTTGATTGTTTCGTAGTGATTTCTTTCTCCATTTACATTGCTGTAGTTGTTGTGTATATTGCTTTCCTGGTTCTGCTTACTTTACTTTGTGTCAGTTGGTGGAAATCTTCCATACTTTCCTGTATTCCTTACATTCACTGTTTCTTATAGCACAGCACTATTGGGTTACATTTGTATACAATTTGTTTCACCATTCCCCAACTCAGTGGGCATCAACTTTGTTTCGAATTCTTTGCTACCACAAAAAGTCCAGCTCTGATTTTTAAAGGATGGAAGAGAGGAGTTCCACTACAAAGACAAAACAGTGAGAGCTTCTATGATGCTTCAGCTTGTTCTTTGCATGTTGCCTTCCCCATTAGACAGTTACCTCTAATGAGCAGCGACTGGCTTTGTCTTTCTTTGTATCCTCAGCACTTAGCACAGTGCCTGACATGTAGCCTACAGCTTTATGGATTTGACTGACTCTATTTGTCTAGGGCACTGAGAGTTTGTATCTTGCACAGAGGCACAAAGTCAAGTGACTTCAGTCTAGGTCTTCAGGGCTGACTTTCTGTCCATAATGCCTTGCTGTTACTGGTACTACTAATGGAAGGAAATAACATTCATTAAACACTTACTATTTCCAAGGACTTAGCTAAATGCTGGGGATCTAAACAGAAAAAGAAGGCACTTCCTGCTTTTAGGGAGCTCCTACTCTCTTTGACACATATGGGAGTGTTCTGGTAAAGGGCAGATGGTTAATTAGAGCAGACTTTGGGAACAAGGAAGGTGATCCCTGGGGAGGGGGATAGGACAGGCTTCCTTGAGTTACTCCTTCACAGCTCCCCCCTACCCTCCATACTTGGGCTACAGAGAGGTGGAAAGGGGAAGGAAAATCTCCCTAATTACATTGAAAATACAATTCTAAACATAATAGTAGAATAGTGACTTTTTCTATTCCTGCAATCCTACTGAGAAAAAAAAAATCAATCAGGTAACAAGGATTTATTAAATACCAACTGAGCACTGATCAGATCTGTGAATTCAAGGAGCTGATATTCTAATGGGGGAGGCAACCTGCAGACAATTGCAGGCAACAACATAGAGATAGTTGGAGATAACTGACAGAAAGAAGGCACTGACATGAACATTAAGGGGAGTCTGGAAAGACTTCTTGTAGAAGGTGGGAGGGACATCAGCTGAGCCTTGAAGGATACCATGAGGAGGCTGAAATGAGGAGGGAAAACATTCTAGCCATGGAGGTGGGGGTTGTCAGTGAACACGCAGGGAGATGTGTCTTGTTGGAGGAACAGCAAAGACTGCACTGATGGAAGGAATATAGGTGAGATGACAAATCCATTTAGGCAATAGCTGACATTTACGTGGCATTTTATACTTTGCAAATTATAAAGCATTTTCTGCACATGATCTCATATAAATCCTCCTTACAATCCCACGAGGTAGATGGGTAGAGCAGGATACTGAAGTTCAAAGGGCAAATAATCTGCTCAAGCTCATATGGCTAGTAAATGTTCGAAGCAGGATTTAAGTTTGGTCTCTTTCCTGACTCTAAAACCAGGGCTCTGACCATACCGAACCATATCATTCCATGTTACCTCTGTGATATTTATTTCTACTTATATTTTAGTAACAAACAATTAACCTGGAAATTATACACTAACATCAAACATAATTTGAGGGATGGAGTCCTATTTTATCCATCAATAAAATGATGAGTTAAGACAGTTTAGTTTGGTAATTAGAATACTGAATGCCTTGGAGCCAGGAATATGAGTTCAAAGCCCACTTCCCATGGTTACTAGCTTTAAGTTACTGAGTGAATCACTTAATTTTTTTGTACCTCAGTTTCCTCCTTTGTAAAATGGGGATAATAATAGCACCCACTTCAGAGGGTTTTTGTGAGAATCAAATGAGGTATTATACTCAAAAAATTTTATAAAATTTGAACAGATATTGGACTCTGGGACTAGAGTTAGAAAGTTCTAGATTCAGATCCTGTCTCAAATGTTTATTAGTTGTGTGGTAAGTCACTTCAACTCTGCCTCAGTTTCCTCATCTGCTTTATTGTGGCCTCTGAGGTCACTTGCAGCTCTGTCTATTCTAGTCTTCTCTTCTTATTTCTTTTGTTTCTACCCAAGGTTCTTGAACTTGGCTAGTAATTTTGTCTAGGTCTCCATGATACATGCTCTTTTCACTGTACCACCCTGCCTTCTCTAATGAGAAAAGAGAAATGGGAAAGAGTCTAAAGAAATTTTGGCAGTGGCAACAAACAGATGGGAAATGGGAATAAGAAGATGAATAGGAATAAGAAGACAGCCTAAATTCTAGCTAATCCCAGCTCCAATGAGATGGTGTGACTGAGAGAACACCTTCTCTTTGCTAATTTCTTTATCTGTGAAATGGGGATCCTACTAGCTTTTTCTCCTTATACTCACTCACCAATGAGCCAGGAGGCCAAAAGAAATGCTGGAATTGTTCTTTCTGGGCCTAAGGCACTAAGCTAGACAACTTTGGAAATTAATTTTTTTTTCCAATTCTTAGCAAAGGATTTTAGCCCTCCCTATCAGGAGACTCTTAAGTTGAAAGACATTTTAAAAACCATTTAGTCTAAGACCCTCATGAGGTAGTTGAGGCTGAGAGAAGTTGAGACAATTGCCCCAGAGGGAATAAATCAAATGGAATGAAGACTGCTTGAGATTGGGCTTCAATCCTTTCACCAGTAATATGAAAACTCACTGAAGTTTCCGAATTAAGAACTGAGTTACAAGTGGGACAGAGAGAGGGGTGTGTGGGAGAGACAGAGAGAGAGAGAGACAAAGACAGATTCTCGAAAGACAGAGAGACAAAGAGAGAAGGGAGGGAGAGAGGGGAGGAACAGGAGGAGGAGGAGGAAGAGGAGAGAGACAGACAGACAAAGACAGAGACAGAAAGACAAAGAGAGAGAGGCAGAGAGAGACAGAAACACAGAGAGATACATAGAGAGACAGACAGAGACAGGGAGAGATAGAGACAGACAGACAGGGAGAGACATGGACAGACAGAGACAGGAAGAGAGACAGAGACAGAAACAGACAAGAGACACCCAGAGAAAGAGACAGAGGGAAAGAGGAAGGACAGGCAAAGAGACAAATAGAGACAGAGACAGAATCAGAGATAGAGAGATAGACAGAAAAACAGAGAGGAAGAGAGTCCCCGGAATGTGGGAGGGGACTGCCTCAGATGAAGTCAGGGATTTGGAGCTGGGAATGAGCACAGCTTCCCATTCTTTGGAGTCCCAGGGATTACAACCAACACCAAGGTGTGACTTTCATTTTCTGTTGTTCAGTGAAAATGAAGGTCCCTTGTCCCATTCATTAGTATTGGAGAAAAATCCTTCTCACAGTCACCTGAAACCAGAATCACTCAATAAACTTCCTGCCTTCCCCCACATCCACAATCCTTGGTGGCTGAAGGGCCCCTCTATCTCTCCATACCCCATCTTGGGGCTGAGGAAATTGGCTTGGAACTGGGGTTTTAATTGGACCCAGATGAGAGCTTTGAGGTTTTCTCAGCCAAACTCTCTGGACAGTTGGTGTTTCTTTTAGGAAGCGATACCCATCTGTGCACTTTAAAAAGGGAAGTGGATGTCTTGACTCTTGATTCAATGGGACAGGGTGGAATCTTGTTGCTCTCAGGCTGGGGCAACTGCTATGCAAATCAGCCCTATCCCCAACCTCTGGGGAAGGTTCCCAGGAAGGAAACTAGGCAGAGATAAAAACGGAAATAAAAATTGGCCAGTGCTCACTCCAGACTATTTTGAGGAAGGCTCTTTCAAACCCTTAAAAAACAAACAAACAAACAACTAGGACTTTTTGTCAGAAAGTAAAGGGCTGGGATATGAAAAGACAATTTTCAGATGACGGAATTTAAGCCATCAAACTATTCCTATTCTTTGACCCAGCAGTGTCTCTACTGGGTCTGGATCCCAAAGAGATCATAAAAGTGGGAAAGGGACCCACATGTGCAGAAATATTTGTGGGAGCCCTTTTTGTGGTAGCAAAGAATTGGAAAATGAGTAGATGCCCATCAATTGGGGAACGGTTGAACAAGCTGTGGCTTATTAAGATATAAAAAATGATGAACAAGCTGATTTTAGAAAGGTCTGGAAAGATTTACATGAGCTGATGCTGAGTAAAACAAGCAGAACCAGGAAGACATTGTACATAATAACAGCAAGAATGTGCAATGATCAACTAAGAGAGTCTTGGTTCTTCTCAGCAGCTCAGTGATCCAAAGCAATCTCAATAGATTTTGGATAGAAAATACCATCTGCAGCCAGAAAAAGAACTAAGGAGACTGAATGTAATCAACACATGCTGTGTTCATTTCTTTTTTCTGTTTTTTTTTTTAAATCTTTCCCATGGGAAAAACCCTTTTGCTCTGATTTTTCTCTCCTAACATGATTCATAAAGCAACATGTATTAAAATAATACAAAAAGAAAAATAAAGGGCTGACATTTTAAAAGTCTATTTAATTCTTCATTATTTATGCTAACTTGCTAACCTAGCACAATCTTGACATACATTAGGCACTTAATGTATGCTTGCTTATTGATTGATTAATTGTTGGAGGAGAAGTTGTCTAGCCAGTCAAACTCTTTTGTTTTTAATTTTGGAGCCAAATTTAAGGCTCAATAGAAAGGAAAAAATTCTTAAGGGTTTTGCTGTTGTTGACTCATGTCTTACTCTTTATGACTCCACTTGGGGTTTTCTTGGCAAAGGTACTGGAGTAGTTTGCCATTTCCTTCTCCAGCAATAATCTTGTGTGCATTAGTCCCATTTTACAAATGAGGAAACTCAGATTGAAAGTGGCTGAATTGGTTTGTTCAGATTTATGGAGTTAAAGTGTGTGAGGGAGGATCTGAACTCTGGATCTGATTCCAAGTCCAGTGTTCTATACCCTGGAGCCTTCAGCTGAATTAAACCTGGAAGAGATGCTAGACTCACGTAGTCCAGATTTTGTTTTTGTTTTTATTTTTTTGCCTTTTCCTGCTTCATTGTCTTCTCTTTGTCAGGTTGGTGGAACCCAGGGACCTCTTCTCAGAATCTTGTCTTTAAATGCATCACAAATTATGTTGACAGTTATCAAAACATGGCAAGTTATTTTTTAGTTGTCCAATCGTGTCTGTCTCTTTGCGATCCCTATTGGGGTTTTCTAGGCAAAGATACCGAAGGAGATACCTTCTCTTGCTCATTTTACAGATAAGGAAACTGAGGCAATTAAGGTTAAGTGACTTGCATTAGAAGGTTGGGATGGAGGTTTTCCTCTGCTTCTCCTGACTTACCCATCATTTCAAAGGTGAATTCATTTCCACCTGTAAAAGACTCATATACCTAATCCTTCTTCTTGCAGCCTTCATTACTTCCCTTAAAAAATTGCTTACTATGAACAAGCTTCCCCACTAAGGAACAAGCACTCCCAGCCCAGTCTATCTCAGTTGACAAGACTTTACAGATGGCCTCCCCAAGAGAGAAGTCTTTGACTTCAGAGACATAGAGATGGATCTTCTTGGTCGAAAGTCAGAACTTTTCACCTTCCCTTAGCCTCAGGTGCCTCCTCCCATCCTCTGGATTAAATTGCCCTTGAGGCAAAGGATTGGTTCTTTACTTTTTTAAAAACTGAGTTGCAAATATGAGTTGGGACTTTAGCTTCAGAGACTTAATTATCACAGGATGTACTAGACTTTGTCCCTGGAGACCAAGGTGAGGAACATGGGAAGGGGCAGATAAATGACTTGCCCAAATAAGTGTCAAATACAGCTTGAACTCAGGTCCACAGCCAGTGCTCTATCCACCTAGCTGCCCCTGAAGGGGCAATTTCTCTCTGGGGACTAGCTCTGTCTTCCTTTGGGGTCCTGCACCATAGTCAGGACCCCATCCCTGTGATGCTCCTCTCCTGGGGATGTTTCCTCCTTAATTCCTCCAGGGGAGGGGACCACATTGTCCCTTCTCTTTGCATGATAGGACTTCACAGCTTTTTCTGCCACTCCAGCCATGTTTTCTGTCAATCAGTTGTTTGCGAACCAAATAGAGAGGTCTAGTTAGGGCTCCATATCTCTGAGGGAGGAAGCAGAAAATGCCAGAGCATTCTCATCTGTGCCCACACCAGAGCCACCCACCATCGTTTCCCAATTGCCCAAGGACAAAGTGCTTATTACTTACTAAAGAGGGAAAAATCTGAAATTAAGTAAAAAAAAATCCTTCTAACCACAGTAAAGAGGAAAATAGGCAGTTTAATTAATCAGAACTGTGTTGAACTTTATATTTGGGTTAGGGAAATGGATTCTTAGACCTTTAGAGTCATTTCAGCCACGTCTAACTCTTTGTGACCCCATCTGGGGTTTTCTTGTTAGAGATATTGGAGTGCTTTATCATTTCCTTCTCTAGATCCTTTTACAGATAAGGAAACTGAGGCAAACAGGGTGAAGTGGCTTGCCCAGGATTACACAGCTAGGAAATGTGTGAGCCTAGATTTTAACTCAGGTCTTCCTGACTCTAATCCCTATCCATTATGCCCCTTGACTATCCATGTGGTTGCCCTACAAGTGCTCTTAGATAGCACTCTTCCAATCTATTTTGTGGATGAGGAAACTGAGGCTAGAGAAGCACTGAGGAAGAATGGAACACATCACCTTCCTGGGTTCTATTTTCTGGAGCTGTAGAAGAATGAGGGCTGGCCAATCTGGTCTCTGGGGCCTTTTCAAGGCTCTAAAGCCTATAGTTCTGGAAGTAGAGGCCCTGGATTCAAATCCACATTCTGTAATTTGCCAACTGTCTGATGACTGCTGGGTAGCAGTTAAGCTGTCTAGTAGCTGAGCATGGCTTTCTGTTTTTCCTATCCACTCGGCTACTACTAATAGTTTATTTTTTTAAAAACCTATTAGCCTTGGTGAATGCTTTCTTATCAGTGCTCTGAAGCAAGATCATTTTGGATTCTTATTAATTAAGAAGTCGTTTTAATTAGTGCCCAGCCAGGACATTGATGCTCATCATTTAATATATTAATTTACACAGACAACTCAGTACATGCCTCTTTAAAGCATCTTGAAAGATTCATTATCTATCAGACTACTATTATGTCTCACTTGTGGAGAAACGAATGTAAATACAGAAGGAAGTTTGTTCCTTGCAGGGATTCAGATTTGGCAGGAGTCTGGCTCTCCAACTAATGATCCCATGATTGTGGACCAGTAAGTTAATAATAATAGCTCACACTCATATAAATGCTTCACAATATTGCCTTCATTGATTCTCCTAATAGCTCTTGTGAGGTAAATCCCATTTTATAGATGAGAAAACTGAGGCAGACAGAGGTGGTGACTTTTGCAGGGTCACCCAGACAGAAAGGGTCTGAGGTCACATTTGAACTCAGTGCTCTATTCACTTTGTCAAAAGCCATAGGATAACAGAAGTAGGTAGAAGGGGATTTAGAGATCCTAAGTTTCATGCTTTCAGGCCTGGAAAATTGAAGTGGTTTGATCAAAGTTATAGGGTAACTTTGTTGCCGGAACTAGAACTCAGGTTTTCAAATTCCCACTGCTTCTGCTCCACTTCATCCACGGATAACCTTTCAGGATATTTAAAGACAATGACTTCTTTTCCTATTATGTGCCAGGTACATAATAGGTGCTTAATATATGATTTTTGTTTGATTGATTTCTATCCCCTACCCTTGGTCACTATTGACATATGGCAGAGAGTAGGGTGGGGACTGAGGGAGAAGAAAGTGGCCTTTTACTTTGAGTAACTAAGTTATAAAAAAGGCTCTCAAAGAGAAAGTCAGAAAGACTGAGGGCTGGAAATCAAGATCTCTCATGATCAATACAGGTTGGGGTTTAGTTGTGTGCAATTCTTTGTGACCCCATTTGGGGTTTTCTGGGCAAAGATATTCAATAGTATGCCATTTTCTTTTCCAGCTCATTTTATAGATGAGGAAACTGAGGCAGTGGGCAGTGAGTTGCCCAGCGTCACACAGCTAAGTGTCTCAGACTGGATTTTAACTCAGGAAATTGGGTCTTCCTGGATCCAAGCCCAGTGCTCTGTGTACCATGGCACCAGCCACTGTCTCAGATGAACAAAGGCATCCCAGTTCAACTCAGCACTTATTACCTGCCTGTTGTCTACGCTAGCCCATGGTTAGACTTTGGGTTGAAGTCAGTGCTCAAATATTAGCTCCAACAGAATTTCAGAGTTAGAAGTACCTTAGTATCCCTACCTTCCTCCATTTATGACTAGTGATTGTCCAACTGCTACTAGAAGGATGAAGACCTTTGATGAAAGGACCCACCTGTCCCCCTCTCCTGGCAGTCCATTCCCACTTTTGGCCACTCTCTGAGTTACGAAGGTTTTGTTGACACTGGGCCAACATTTGTCTCTTTGCAATTTCCACTCTGATCAATAATGTTTTGGGTTTTTTTGCTTTTTGCTGAGGCAATTGGGGTTAAGTGACTTGCCCAGGGTCACACAGCTAGGGAAGTGTCTGAGATCAGATTTGAATTCAGGTCCTCCTGACTTCAGGGCTGGTGCTCTATCCACTGCGCCACCTAAATGCCCCTTCAATATTTCTAAAGAATTTTAAAGCCCCATATAAATTCCAGCTATTATTATTATTATTATTATTATTATGGTTATTACGATTATTATGGAGATCCTTTTAGGGTATTGGCTGAAATTGAGTGGGATTGCTTCTGACTCTGAATTCTATCTTTCTGGGCAAAGAAATAGTCCTTCTTTGAGTTCAGATCAACTCATAACGCTTGGGATATCTTATGATGCAGTCTCGTTGCCTCCCTGCAATTGTTGGTGGAACTGGCTACGACGCACTTGTCTGCACCCCAAACCCCAAGATGGAGAATTTCTCCCTCGCGTGGCCCCGTGTCTACCGTTGAACAAAAAGACATATCCTATGAAACAAATTTTCAATTTTTATTTTACATATTTATACATAAAACGTTCCAGGGAAACTCTCTGAATCCAGCTCAATGTTAATAGCACATCTAAAAATGAAGGTCAGGTAGTCAACATTCACAAAATGTTGAAAACTGATTAAAATATCCAGATGACGGAAAGCTACAACTTCACGACGAGGCAGGCAGGTATGGTTTGGACTTGGATAGCACCGGCTTTGACAGCTTCTTCTTTAGAGTGAACTACAGTGAAGAGTAAAAGTAGGCAATGGGAAAGGACGGGCCCAACTGAAAGTCTCTAAACAAATCAAAAAGAAAGTTAAACTACCCTCTGTTCCCAACCATGGTTTGTAACAGCGTGGCTACTGTACATTTTCTTCTCATAACTGTATTTTATTAAAATGCCGGTTATTTAGTGGCACGAGTTAAAATTAAAATAAATTAAGAAGCAAAGGCCAATCACTGGACATGAAGCTTCAGACATCATCAATGACTAACACTGATTTTTTTGTTTCTCGGTGCACCCCTTCGAGGGCGTATCCGCGTTCTACGACCACGGACGTACAATCGTTTTCGAGCGTGGTCTCCTGGTGGGGGCTCCGGGTTCATTTTGCTGGCATTTTCTCGGCCAAGTGCTTCTGCTGGCTTTCGGCGTGTCTGTAAAATTAATCACAAGATTCGTTATTTTACTTCCAAGAGGAAGGCTCTCCACAGCTCTCTGATTTGACAGGGATGGCACCAGTTGGACAAAGGGTCAGAGCAGCTCATGAAGAAATATATTCCCAAGAACTGCTATAGTCTACTTGGATCAATTCAATTTTTGGACAGTTTCCATTCCATACAATGAATTGTATTTCTCAAATAAGCAGCTAGATAAATTGTGGGGTTCTAGCCACTAATTAGGTGTCTATAGCAGGTTCTTTGCCTTTTTATGTGTCCTGGTCAACCTCTGGAAGTCTGATGAAACCTATGTACCCTTTCTCAGAATCGTGTTTTTAAGAGCATAAGCTACATAGGATTACTAAGGAGACCAATTATATTGGAATACATTTAAAAATGTTAAATATATTAACATATATTAGACTACCTGTCATCTAGGGATGGGGGTGGGGAGAAGGAAGGGAAAAATTTGGAACAAAAAATTTTTTTTTTTTTTGCAAAGGTCAATGTAGAAAAATCACTCATATGTTCTGTAAATAAAGATTTAATTAAAAAAAATAAAAATGTTAATATTTTATGGCAAAATATTTTTTAAAACCCAAGTTCATCCATCCTTGGTCAAAAAATGCCTAGTTTAGAACCTAATGGTGAGAAGGGAAATCACAGAATGTGTCAAAGAATGATGGGATTTAGGTTAAGTTCTGTGGAACTAAGGAAGCTGGACATTGGGAAGGGTCAATAATTAAAAAAAGAACCCAAGAAGACTTTTATTTTGGTGGAGGATGAGGGGAGGAATAAGAAGAAACAACTTTACAAAATCCAATTGCACATAAAATAAACAAGCCAAAAGAATCAAGTAACCTTAGGTGCATGATGGGAATCTGACAGTATATATAGCCTTAATTTTTACCAAGGTTAATTACAATTAAACAATTAACATTTGATCACAATTATATGCTCTATATTTATACAGAACATGTAATTATATATAACATATTAAAACACTATAATATAGGAAAAATAATAATCAATAATAATTAGCACGTGTGATAAACAAACTTAATTAATTCAATTGCGTTAATTAAACAAAGTCTGATATAACACCTCATCTGAACCTCTTGGCTGAGCGGCTCTGGTGACCAGAGACTGGGTTTGGTGTCAGGAGACCCGGGTCCAAGGCCTGCCTCTGATGCACCCTGGCTGTGTGATCCTGGACATATCCCCGATCTGCTCAGGGCGATCGGCACAAATTCCAAGGTCGAGTGACTGAGTCTAGAGCTTGACTCCGACCATTAGTGGCTACTGTTCCCCAAACCGCCCTTGCCTCCCTCCCCCAGGCCCCAATTTCAGAGTCTATGGGCTCACACGTGAGCAGGAGGCCCTGTGCCGCATCCTGCCCGGGAAGCCGCTCACGTGGCCGGGGAGCCCGAGGCTGCCCAGTCCGACAGCAGGCTGAACAGCGGGCACAGGAAGGGGGAATGGCCGCGTCCAAAGCTTGCCTCATGCTAACGAGCACTAATTAACCGTGGTGCTTGGGAAAAATGTGCCCGAGGATGGCACCCCACAATGCCTTCCCCCAGATGGTTTTGGGGATGGCCCGAGAGGGGAAACGCAAGCTCTCCTCTGTCCTGGGGAGAGGAGACATTTCCCAGCTTTTGAATGTCAGCGGTGGACTTCCCAGATGGCGTGGGACGGCTGTGATCGTCCTTCCCGTCTCTTTAAGGAAGATGGCAGCACAAAGTCCCCTCCCCCGTCTGGGGCTCACAGCTCTGCGGGCAGAGCATTTCAGGACGAGAGGCCAGCAGCCAGGCAGAAAAAGGTTAAAAGCATCAGTCATCTCACACGAGCAAAGGTACAAGGAATGCTCAGTCCCATCTCCCAGGCCCATTGCTCCCGGTGTCCCTCTGGGTGCACACAGAGTGTCGGCACGATGCCCAGGGAGCCGCCCTGTCTGGTGCCAGGGAGCCCAGATGATGACCGGGCAGCAAGCATCCACTATGTGCCAGGCATTATGCCAAGTCAGCAGCGTCATGGCCAATCCAATTCAATTTAAAGCACATAGGCTATGGGTACGGGGGAGTGCGGTCTCCTTATTCTTATAGATTAGGAAACGGGTTGGTGATTTACCCAAGATCCTAGAATTAGGAGGAGTTAGAGCAACCAATCAAAGGAGGGGCCCTTGTTCCAGTGTCCTTTGCTCTCAGTGTCAAAGGTGCTAATGTATCCTTGTTGTGTGTGTGTATATTTGTGTGTTTGTGGGTGTATGCATGTGTACTTGTGTTTGTGTGTATGTGTGAATGTGTATTTGTGTTTGTGTGTTTGTGTGAATGTATTTGTGTTTGTGTGTGTATTTATGTTTGTGTGTGTACTTGTGTTTGTGTTTGTGTGTGAGTGTGTGAATGTATCTGTGTGTGAATGTGTATTTGTGTTTGTATGTATGTGTGTATATCTGTGGGTGAATGTGTGTGTTTGTGGGTACGCATTTTATTTTTTTTGGGGGGGGGTAAAGGTAAATGGGATGGGAGGGGAAGGCTTTAGAAACTTCCCCCCAATTGCTTATTTACTTGAAGGTGGAGTTGGCTGGGGAAATGTGGCTTTTGGAAACACTGAAAATACTCCCTTTATTTCCCCTCCCTGCAAGATAAAACAGTGCAGCCCCCAGGGGGCAGTGCCTTGGGAATGGGGTGATGGACCTGGCCCGTAATCATCCCTTCATGAAAGGCCCGGCTGCCCCTTTTCTCAGGCCATGTCTTCCTTGTCGGCTCCATTGCTACGGCGATACCCTCAAACTTACTGCTTCCCAATGGATGACCCACGTTCTCTCTGAGCTCGTCCTTCCTTTGGGCTTTCCTGCTTGCTGAGGGCACCCCCACCCAGGAGAGTCCCTCTCACCCCTCCATCTCTCACAGGGGCTGGGAGGAAGCCAGTGTGTACAGGGGGAATCACAGATGTTCATCCAAGGACCAGCTCTGGATGAATCATTTAAATGTCTGAGACTCGGTTTCTACATACGTAAAATGAGAGACTTTTCACATCAATGATCTGTCCCCATTCTCTGCCTTGGATGGCCAATGGAAACGCATCTGGATTACACAATCATCTGGTGGGCCACTCTGACTCCAGACTCATCCCTTTCAGGGCTCTCTTCCTGATTTTCTTAAAACACAGATCTGATGCTTTCACTCCCTTGCTTTGGAACCATTGGTGGCTCCCTATGGATTGGAGAATAGAGATCGCTTGGCACTATGTCTCCAGTCCGCTTTTCTTGATTATTGTTCCCCTTGATGCCCTCCAGATGCCAGACATATTGGAGTGCTTTCATGGACTCTATAAGAACCTGAAGAAACAG
The DNA here is from genome assembly GCA_023553655.1 of Myrmecobius fasciatus. Classification (NCBI taxonomy): domain Eukaryota; kingdom Metazoa; phylum Chordata; class Mammalia; order Dasyuromorphia; family Myrmecobiidae; genus Myrmecobius; species Myrmecobius fasciatus. Next base: position 11,335 of record JAJPUD010001199.1, on the reverse strand, counting down.
GGTTGTCTCTAAGGACCAGGGGCTCCTCTATCTGCCATGTGTGAAACTCTGTGCACTTCAATGAGGGATTTGTCTCCTCCTCAGCTGTAAATCTACAAGCCTCTGTCTCCCAACTCCGTGCATTTGTAAAGACCACTGACTCCTCCTGGTTTGTTATTATGTAATAATGAAAATATGGGACAATAAAATAAAATATAAAATAATAGCATAATAAAATAAGTATAGTAATGATACATAATTATAATATATGGCATTAAATAGACTATAATGATATGTAATTATAACATATGATGTCAAAACGGTAAAATAATAAATGACAAAATTATAATATAAGATATTAAAATGTAGTATAATTATTATACAATTATGATATATACAATTATAACATATGGTATTAACTATAATTAATGATATAAAATAGTAAAATGATAAATGACAGGATTATAATATGATATTAAAATATAGTATAATTAATGATATTTAATTTTAATATAGAACAATAAGACATAGTATATTAATGCCATTTCCAGTATATAATTAATGTGGCATGAAAATTGAAAAGTGATTATTATAACTATTTAATAATAATTATTATTGTTGAATGAAATTGATAACTTATCCCTATTTGATACCAGAGGTTTAGCTTAATAAATGACATAGAATTATAATGTGATATTAAAATAATTAATGATATACAATTATACAACATTAAAATACAGTACATTATATGCTACATTAGAATGTAGCTTATACATATATATGGTGGTATAAAAATTAGTGAGTGATTATTGTTATAACTTTAATAACATAATTATTATGCTTGTTGAGTAGAATTGATACCTTGTCCCTGTTTGATGCCAGAGGTTTATATTTAGCTTAACGGAGCCATGAAAACAAATATTTTTAGCCCGTGGTCCCCGCAGTACTTTGGCTGTGAAGTGAGCGTGAAATAGATTGCAATTATAAATAACTGAGGAAGAAGACTGCTCCTTTCTCCCCTCCCTCCCCTTTTTAACTCCCTTTTTGAAACTGAAACATGCTACTGCTGTTCCAAGTCCTAGAGAAGCGGGCTTTATTCTCCCTGCCAGGATGCACCAGCGGTTAGTTGTGTCCAGACATCTTTCAGAAAGCACAAAGCCTCGGTTGCTTAAGCCGGTGTTACTGTGTTTGTTCTGAAGAAAATTCACTCGTTGGGGCAGCGTGGGTTTATGGCCATATAGACTCATTGTATTGTAAAAAAATATATATATTTCTTATTAACAATAATACCAGTAATAATAAGATTTGCAAAGCACTTGATCTCATTTGATCTTCACAACAGCCCTGAGAGGTAGGTATTATTATGACCCCCATTTTACAGCTGAGGAAACTGAGGCAGACAGAGGTCAAAGGACTTGCTTAGGGTCGTGCAATTAGCACGTTACTGAGTCTGTGTTTGAACTGAGGTCTTTCTGAGGTGCTCTGTCCACTGCACCACCCAAGCGTCAGACAGCTATTAAATATCTGAGTCTACGTTTGAACTCAGCGCTTCCAACTCCAGGCCTATTAAAGTGCTATTATTGTTATTTTTAATAATGACTCTGAGGTTTGGGGTCTACACGGCACCACAGAGTCCTTTCCCTCTCCCCATCTCTGGGCAGGTTTCCTTCTGGTCCTTTGGAAGGCCCCCGCTGATCCTCCTACTTTGGGTGCTCTGCAGATACGGGGTCTATCTCCCCCATGCTCTTCGAGGGCAGGGACTCTCCCTGGGAGTGCCCCGAGCATCACTTCTGTGGTCGTTTCCCACTCCCTTCCTTGAGAGAATTCTAGGTCGGGTAAATTAGCCGGATGTCTGCTCTCAACAAATATCGTACGGTCCTTTCTCCTGGACTAAGCTGAGGTCTCCCAGTTTGGAGCCCGGGTTTCCAATCTCTCCCTGGAATCCAGCTGCCATCTGCGTAATCCTCCTAATGCCTTTTGGTCTGACCCACTCTTGCCTGGCTCGAGCGTTCCCCGGCGTCTCTAGGACAAAGCCCACTCCCCATTTAAAGTCCATCCCAAGCTGGCTCCTGCCAATCTGTTCAAACTCCCTGTCCCTTACTCCCCTTCCCACAACATCTTCCCCGTGTTTCCTGCCTTGGCACTTTTGCCCAAGCTGTGCCTCATGCCAGGGAGGCTCCCTCTGACTTGTCCCAAATCACGGTCAGAAGCCAGATTGCCCGTCTCTGGGCTCGGGGCTCTCTCCACTACCCCTGGGGGGCATTAGTCCTGTTAGGAGACCTTGTTAGGAGAGAGAACCCTGGGCTAGGAGACGGCCGGACTTCCGTCAGTGGGGGATTATGGAGGAGGTTTCTTTCCTCATCTATAAGGTGGTGGCTCGAGTGCGACAGTCCCTAAGTTTCCTTAGGCCGGCGGCAGATTGCAAATCGACAGCGGTCCCTCTGCCAGCCCAGGCCTCCTGGCAAAGCCTTCTCTTCTAGCCTGATCAGTCTGGGCCCCCGGGGAAGGACACAAAGGCCCGAGCGGCCTTGCGGAGCACTTCTTTCTCACGGGCTTCCCGCCATGTCATCTGCTTTGTGGCTGAACTTAAGAACTGTGCCATCGGAGCAGCTCTGACCTAGTTCACTGGTGTCTGAGGGAAGGAGGCTTTGCTGCCCCTTGGCAGGGAGGCCCTTGGAGCGCAGGCCAAATGAGACTCTAGTTAGTGATTCACCACGAAGGAGGAGCAGTCTGTCAGCAAGCCTGGGGCCTGTGGAGGCCAGGGCCAGGCAGGGCTTTTTCTCTGGCTACCTCCCATGCATGGGGAAGGAGGAGGGGGAGAGGGGTCTCTATGGCCTTCCTGGGTGGGCTCAGGGCCCCTTCCCCACTGGGGGCAGATCTGTTGGATGAAATCAGTGGAGGCTCCATTGGGGAGTCTGCCTTTACATGTGTGAGCCCAAGACTGCCTAAAAGGTTGTGATTCAGTGAAGATGGACAGGGCTTCTGTGGTGGCTAAGAAAGCAATGCCTTTAGTCAGGACTAGGAGCTGGAAATGGTGGTCATGAAAACAGACCTGCCACTTCTGTAGAGAAGCAGCCAATTCTCTGTCTCTTTCCTTCCCTCCCTCTCTCACTCCTTTCTCTCTCTCCCTCCTTTCTCTTTCTGTCTGTCTTTCTCTCTTTTTCCCTCCCTCCTTCTCTCTCTCTCTCTCTCTCTCTCTCTCTCTCTCTCTCTCTCTCTCCTCCCCTCTCTCTTTCCCCCTTTCTCCCTCTCTCTCTCTCTCCTCCCCTCCCTCTCTTTTTCCCTCCCTCCTCTCTCTCTGTTTCTTTGTCTCTCTCTTTTTCCCTCCCCCCCCCTTTCTCTCTCTGTCTCTGATGTGCTAGATGCCATGTCAGGTTCTGGGGATACAAAGACAAATGGTTCAACAGTCCCTGCCCTCAAGAAGCTTCCTTCTTCCTGGGGACAATGGGGTGACCCAGCAAACCCATCATCTGAATGCTGCAGATGGCGTCCCTGACCACCACACTCACCTAGTCAGATCTTCTATGTCAACCAGCATGGCGTCTTGCTCTGTGTGCAATTCATCCCGGATGAGCAGCAGCTGCACCAACTCTTCGTTCAAGCCTGGGGCCGGAGCAAAGAGAGACAGCGTCAAGATTGCAAAGGCGTGTGAGCCGGGAGCCCCTGGTACCCTCTTGTTACAGAACTGCACGGAGAGGGGAAGGAAGGGGACGGCTGCCATTCATCAAGGCCGGAGCTCCCTGAAGCTGGCTGCTGATTTTTGCTGTCAGCATGATTTCAAGGGGGCTGTAGTGACATGGCTGGCCGGGATCCCAGGTCATTTCCAGGATGGTCACATCTTAAGGCAGAGTTTTATTGATGTTGATGATGATCTTGCTTTGACACAATAAGCCTTTTCTAATAATAATAATAATAATAATAATAATAATAATAATTGTTCTAATAATAACCCCACTTCCTTAAAGCAAACAGATAAAGCAATGAACGACCGTTAGGCAAATATCTGACATGGCAATTGGGAATGGAGGAGCATATGATATTACAAACTTGTAGCTAATCAGGTCTTAAAACAAGAGTCAGCAAACATTTTAAAGTAAAATTTTGTTAAGTTTCAAAATGTAAAACACATCTTAGCTTGTAGGATGTAGAAAAAAAGGCAGGTACAATTCCAATGGTCTTGTGATGGAGAGAACCATCTGCACCCAGAGAGCGGCCCGTGGGGACTGAGTGTGGAGCACAGCATAGTATTTTCATTTTTTTTTTGTTGTTGTTATCTGCTTGCATTTTGTTTTCTTTCTCTTTTTTTTGAGCTGATTTTTCTTGTGTAGCAAGATAATTGTGGAAGTATGTATAGAAGAATTACACATGTTTAACTGTCCAGGGGAAGGGGAGAAAAAAAATCTGGAACACAACGTTTTGTAAGGGTGAATGTTGAAAATTTTCTTTGCATGTGTTTTGAAAATAAAAAGCTTAAAAAAAGAAAAAAGAGGCAATCAGAGGTATAAAAACAAGCAGGGGATTAGAATTGGCCTCCGAGTCATAATTTGCCATCCCCTTCCTTAAAAGAAAGCAAGCAAGAAGGCTTTTAAGTTAAACATATGGAACTAACATCCATCACTGCAATGGACTTGACTACAGTTGGTTTTTAGTAGGTTTCTTCATTTATGTTATTTTAATCAATTCATTTGTAGAAATACAGTTGTCCTCCTGCTGGGAACTACTGCCTCTTCTCATCTCTGCCTTTTTAAGGGACAGCTCTGATGCTTTCTCCTCCAAGAAGCCCTTCCTGATTTCCCCAGTTGTTAAATGATCCTCTTATTTTCAAACTACTTTTAACTTCTATTATATTTACTTCTCAGTACACGTGTAGAACATCAACTCATCAGAGTTTACTCTGTACAACGTAAGCTCATTGAGGACAAGAATAATTTCATTTTTGTCTTTTTTCTCCCTAATCAGGCTCATTGCCAGCTAAACACTTGGTAAATGAAATATATCAGAATAGGTTTACTCTGTATACAGTAGGCATTTAATATATACTATCTTGGTTTGTGTTGTTTGGTCTGGTGTGGTTTAGTATGGTATGATATGTTTGGAGAACATATTTATTTGTTTGTTCTTGTTATATCTTTGAAGTAAATCTTCTTCTACTTATAGCTATCTGATGTTAAGTGATTAAATGGAACTGGGTTTTAGTCACTGGTCCCCTAATAAAGAAGGGAACACAGCTAGTGGAGGCTTGAGCTAATCACAGTAGAAAAAACCCCTCAGGGTGGCTTAGACTCTTGAGGGGCAACTGGCTGTGAGGGAGGAACACAGTGACTGGCTATAGGAGGAGATCTGCTCTGGGATAAAATTAGGCCTTTCTCATTTACAGAAATCATTTACCCAGGACATTCATTTTTGGATACTCTAGTTTTAGGGTTCTTGAATAACTGGCAATCTATATCTATCTTTATACTTATAAATAGCTGTAATTGTACAGTTGGTTTTTTCCAGTTGTGAACTTTCTCTAGCCACTTGGTGGAGATGATTTTGTAAACTTTCACATTTATTTTTGCTCGATATTTAAATAGTGTTACTTGCTATGCTCCTGGAACCTCTGCAAGTCTTGACACTGAGCCTAATACAAGAAATATGGAAGTTGCATCATATCTGATATCTTACTGGGAGAGAGAATAGAAGAATACAACTTTCATCCTGATAATCTAGGCTGCTACATCATGCCCAGTGGTCTTCCATCAAGACCCACTGCTCATAATCCTTACAATCACCCTGGGGAAAGATGCCTGGAGTCAGCCTCCCGGCAAGAATGATGTTATGAAGAAGTTAAGAAATACTAAATGAGTGGTACCATCTGAAACTAGAAGGGCAGCAGAAGAACTTAATTAGCCTCTTGGGAGAAGGCATGCCAGTAAGAAAAACAACAGCAAAGACCTGGAATGAAAACTTCATCTGTGGGAATAATTCCAACCCTTACGGAGTCACATGCGCTCATTTGGCCGGAGCTACCGGAAAGGATGAGCAAATGGAGTGTTCTTCTCTTTCCATAATGAGAATTCTCCCAGGAAACCTGAGGGTTTTGCCTCAACAGAACTAGGCTTGTAGGATTAACATCCACCTGAACGCCTCAATGTGGCAAGGGGACCAAAGAACAGAGGGACAAAGCAAGAAGATAATAAATGCTTGTAGCATCTAAAATTATAAATAGCATGACTGTTAATTCAAGATCTGATGTGACTTGAACTTCCCAAAGAAAAAGGAGCAACACTAATAGAGATAATGGGTATTCCCTCTTTGGAGGTCTTCAAGGAAAGACTGGATGACCACCTGTGGTCGTTGGTTCCAGCATGGGATGGACTAGATTAGCCTCTGAGACCCCTTCCAACTAGGAGAGTCTATAAACTAGGATCTCCTACTGATCCTTTGATCCAACAACTTTGTGATCTCAAGAACAGCAAAGAAATGAACAGTAAAATAGTGAAATGTACTTCATAGCTCTTCCATGACTAGCATTTGTAGTAATTTATTCTCTGTGAAAAAAATGACTGCAAGCTAATTTTTTTAATTTAGGGAAAGGAAATCATTTCCAGATAGAGAATTAGCATCTTTATTTACATAAATTTTACAGGATTATTTTCTCCCTGAGTTTCAAATAGTTTACTGGTGTAAAGAGATAGGAAGCTGAAGTTGGGCTTCACAAGGATACTCTTCTACCATTGCCTTGATGGCAGTCCTGAAGCATTTTAACATTTTTCTTCACAATATTGTGGACTTGAGATGAACTCTTCTTCTGGTTTTCTCACTTAATTCTCCTCGAGTTCATATAAATCTTTCCAGAATCCTCTGGATCTGTCCCTTTAATTATCACACGCAAAAAGCCATTCCATTCCATTGATATGCTAGGACTTGGTTAGCCAAGTCCTAGTTGCTACTTCAAAAAGTGCTGCTATGATTATTTTTGTACTGATGGAAATTTTCCTTCCTTTTTTGAACTCTTTGGGATATAAGCCTGGTAGAAGTATCTCTGGGTCAAAGAATATGTACAAAGCAGTGACTTTTTGGACCTACTTCCAAATTGCTTTTTAGAACAGTTGTATTAAATACTTACTTTTCTCTCTCAATTCCTTGTTTGATCAAGAACTCTTAAGTGTCATTTTATCTCCCAAACTATCACAAATCCAGGGCAGGAAACTTTTGGAGGCTGATTGTGGGATATGGCATGAAAATGCTGATGCGAACCTAATTTCTGTCACACTCTTTTTCAGTTTCCCCCATAGTTTTTATTGAATAATGAGTTCTTCCACCAGAAATTGGGAGCTTTGTTTTTTTCTCCCTACTCTATGCTATCTCGTGTTTCTGATCTGTTCCACTGTTCTACTTTGCTATTTTGAACCAGTATTAAATAGTTTTTGATGATAATCGCCTTTTGAGACTGCTAAGTTCTCTTCTTTCCCATTTCTCCCCCCCCCCTTTTCTCATGAGATTTTTGACTTTTCCTCCAGATGAATTTTGTTATTAATTTTTTCTGGTTTTATAATGAAACCCTTTGGTAATGAGGAAAAATAAATAAATTGAAAAAAATAAATTTAGGCAATACTGTCTGTGCACCTTATTGTATTAGCATGGTTCAACCATGAATAATAAGCATTTCTTTGACTGTTTAATTGATTTGGTTTTTTTTTCCCTTGGCAAAGATACTAGAGAGGTTTGACATTTCCTTCTGCAATTCAGTTGACAGATAAAGAAACTGAGGCACATAGGATTCAGTGACTTGCCCAGGGTCACACAGCTAGGAAGTTTCTGAGGCTAGCTTTGATTTCAGGAAAGATAAGTTTTCCTGACATCAAGCCTGGCACTCTATCCACTGTATTATCTAGGTCTTGACCTCAGATTCCTATTTTATGCCCCTGTCCCCTTTCAATCCTCCTGTTATTAGTTGTCTACCCAAATTAAAGTTTGTTTTATCTATGGCTTTGGTTCCTCCAACTTTTATCTTTCCTCTCAAACTTCTTCTTCCTTGTCCTTAATTTTTTTTGAATTTAATGTAGTAATAAACAAAACATTTTCTCTCTCCTCACTCTGTCTCTCTGTCTCTTTCTCTCCACATCTCTTCTGTTTGGTGTAGATAAGAATGGGATTAATGTTATTCTTGCATCTCATCCCTTCTTCCATTGTGCATATTCTTCTTATACACCCCAATTATAAGAAATAGTAAGTATCCCATATCTCTTCCTCATTTCTTCCCTATATATTCATAAATACTTCCCTTTTATTTCCTTTGTTAAGGTCATCAAAACAGAAAAAAAAACCCACCAACCACCAGTCCCTATAAATAGGGGGAAATTAAAACCTTCTCTATGACTTTTGAAATCATTGTATTCTAAGGAAATATTTCTCTTTATTTCTCATTACATCATCAGTTTTTTTTTGAATTTTCCTCTTCTGGATTTATATGTTGGTCGTATCTTGATCCATAACATTTCTTAATAGTGTTCAGTAGATATTCTTTGATTCATTCGTCATTCTAGTCTCAGCTTCTGATTTAGGACTTTTGGGGGGGCCTCCACTTTTTCCTACACTCTGGAATGATGTAGTTAGGTCCTATTTGGCTCTGGCCCTACTTTCCTGGGCTCCTACTTCTGGTTTCCACTTTTGTTGTGTTTGCTCCCTGAGTAGTGTTCAAACATCAGATACCTGGTCAGAGATTTGTGACTGATTATCCCTGGTTAGGATACTCCCATGATCTACCACTTTCTGTCCCCACAACTTCCCTGGTTGACATGCGGCTATAATCTTCCATCCCCCTTTCTCCCCTGGTTTTCCTCAGTCAGAACTTTGCCACAGGCCCATTCATCTGATTTTGTATTGGTTTCTCTGACAGGTTCCACCTTTCAGTATCCCGAGCTTCTTGCTTGGGTTGGATAAAGGAGCTTACTGATATTTCTCTTTGGATTTCTTGGTCATCGGTCAGTTTAATGTCTTTTTTAGATCCTGTAAGTAGAAGCAGTCTAGAGTTGAGTCCTTCTGAGTTTTTCACACCCTCATCTTAGCCAGAAATTGTTATTTCCTCCATATGAACTAGATGAATGCTTAAGTGGGCATTCATATACTTTTCGGGTAGCTATGAATAAAAATATCTAGGTTATCCTCATGCTCCATTTTAAGACATTCAATGTTTTGTCACATAATTAACTCAAGGCATAATTACTTATTTATGTGTCAAATCCCTTTAGTCGACTAGAAGCTCTAGGAAGATGAAGACTATGGTTTATCTAAAGCTTATCTCTCTGCCAGCACCTACATATAGCAGGTGCTTAATGAATGTTGCTGAATTTAGCTGGACAAAAGAAGATGTCTTATACTTACTCTCTATTTGGGAGTGGAGATCATTGACTATCACTTGTAGCTGCCCAATGGTCATATCTCTCAGGTCAGTAGGTTTTAAACTTCTTTTCATCAAACATTCACTTATATGAGGCATGTGTGGCAGCTAAAGATTGATAAGGAAAGGGAAAAAAGAAATAGAACTGCCTGATTAAATTTGAGGCTCAGATGCGCCAAGAGATCCACCCATCCTCCTCCTCATCATCATCATCATTACCATCATTACCATCATTACCATCACCAGTACCAGCACCATCATCAATCATCATTAATCATCATCATTATCATCACACTGATTCACACACACACACATATGACATTCTAAGGTTTACAAAGAACCTGATTAATCTGATTAATCCTATGAAATAGATGATCAAGATCACAATCTCGATTTTACTAGATAAAGGAACTTGAGATTTGAGTTCATACAACTTGGAACTTGTTGAGATGGGAGTCAAATCCAGATTTCCTATTTCCAAGATCAGGGCATTATCCAGTCTTCCACAAAAAAGAAGAACGTTTATTGCTATTTGCTTACTATTAATTTAGGAAATATATTTTTAAAGCCTCACAGTTTATATCTTTCTAATAAGGGTGCCCTGGATCAGTAGGCGTATATGCGGTTTTTGTCCAAATACTTCAAAACAGTTCTTATGTCAAAAACTTCTTGACTGACTTTTAGGAAAAGATTAAGCAGCGGGGAGTCTTCTGAAGGGATATATCTAGGAATCTAGTATACTTGAGGGTTTAACTATGAAATCAAATGAGTAGCTAGAGCTCTCTGATACATTATGCAACCAGAGCTAGAAATATGCAATATGCAAATAAGAAAGTTGATATGATCATACATTTTAATGGCTTTATTTTTTATTCTGCTACTTTATTGAATCTATTGATTATCTTGATCAGTTTCTTTCCTGACTCTGGGGTTTACCTAAGTAAAACATCATGACATCAGCAAAAAAAAGCATACTTTTATCTTTTTGTTTACCTATTTTTTCCCTTATCTTATTGCTGTTACTAATATTTCTAAAGCTATGTGCATAACAATAGGGGGAAAGAACATCCTTGCTTTATTTCTGCATTTGTAGGGAAAGACTCTATTATTACCTCCACTGCTAATAATGCTAACTTTTGGCTTTAGGGCTATCATTAAATCATTTTTAAGAGAGTGAATTTTAAAAATTAAGAATTTCTAGTGACTTAGGGAAACTGATTAAGACATACATATTTTGGAAAAATCACTAAGAAATATGAATTTCAAAAATTCAGCAATTTATATAAGAAAAATGGGAAATTTGGTAGTGTAGAAAGGACACTGGCTTGGGAGGAGGAGATTGGTTGAGAATAAAATTTTATTACTAACTCCCTATGGGACGTTAAACTAATTTTCTTCCCTCAACCTCAAATTTCTATCTGTAAAATGGTGTAGAGGAAAGACTGGATGCTCTTATTTCCAAGGTCCCTGTTAGTTCTAAGGTCCTTTTCTAAAGTCAGTTTCCCTTTTGAGAAATCTTTTGCTTATATAGTTTTCATCAGTAAGAGACAAAGTCCTGGGAACAAGAAGAATCACAGTGACCTGTTTCCCAACAACATTAGGTACTTTTCTAAAAAATGCCATTGAGAAATCCAGGATTGTGTAACTCTGAGTAGGAGTTGATCGGCCACTTGGCAGCTTTCTGAACGTCTGTGTGGATACTTACGAGATCGGCCACTGGAGATTTTTTCCTGTTTTGTTTCTCCACTTCCACTTGCATCTTGGCCATTGGTTTGGCCATAGCGAGTGCCATCTTGGCCTCTGCCTGCAGCTTCCTTTGTCTGGTGAGGAAATCCATGTCATCCAGGGATTCTGACTCCTCTTCAGTTGTGTCTCTGTCAGAGTAGGAAGAGCTCTGCTTGCTCTGTGGGGTGACAAGGACAACAAAGATCAAGAACTCCTTTAATTTTTCCACATGTTCCAGGAAATAGA
>JAJPUD010001198.1:394650-477938 GCA_023553655.1 Myrmecobius fasciatus | reverse complement strand
TTTTTTTTTTTTTTTTGGCTGGTTTATTAGGCTGGTATGTTGGGGTAAAAACATAGGTGGAAATTAGCAAAGTATGGTAGGAGGAAGATAGGGTTAGTACATTAGTAGCATTTTGAACAAGATCTGTGGAGTTTGGTGGACTTGAAGGCCAATCTGCAGCGATACAGCAGTCAAATAATCTTAAGCAGCTTTAAGAGAGGTATAATTTGCAGGATAAGAAAAATGAGTAGTAGCATAATCCATGTGAACTCCATCTTGGTCAGATTAGTAAAATGTCAACTCCTTGAGGCTTGAAATGATCCTTTTTGTTTGGTTGGGTTTTTTATACCTAGCACCTTGCACAACTCAGTAAGTATTTTTTGATACATTCAAAGACTGGACTGATTGGTTGGCTTAAGTCTGTAGGAAGGGCACTGATAATTTGGAGATTGTTCAAAGGAGAACACCCAGGGTGGTGATACTGAAGTGACACCAGATTATGCTACATAAGGGTCATTTGAAGATTCTGGAGAATTTTAGATTGGGGAAAAGATGGTCAAGAGGAAGGAGGAAATGGAGGTAGCTGAAAAGCTATCATTTGAAAAAGGGATTGCATTAGATTTGTTCTGGTTGGCTTCAAAGGATATCACTAGGTATAATTTTTTAAAGACTGAAATTTAGGCTTGATGTAGCAGGAAATTTTTCTAAGAATTATATTTATCCAAAAGATGCATGATTTGCCTGAGAACAGAAGAGTTCACTGTCAGTAGTGAGCTTTAAGCAAAAACTGGATAACTACTAGTTATAGATAAGAGAAGTGAGGCATAGAGAGATTAATTGATTTTCCCACAGGCCCAAGCTAATAGTAACAGGACTAGAATCTAGATGCTTTGACTCCAATATTCTTTCTTTTCCACCATGCTTCCCCTTTCACTTTTAATTTTGAAACTCCCCAGTTAATTTCTTGTCATAGATCAAAATGATTGAAAATTGTCAGACAAGATTTCACCTTGTTTGAAACTTTTTCCAATATACTTAACTTCAGTGAGGTCTTTGCTTCAAGAAAAGGAAATATTCATTCCATTTGAAAAAAAAAAGTACCTACTATTCTTATTCTTTCTTGAACATGTGGCTATTTGGGTATTTATGAATATAAATCTGATTTGCAGTGATTATTTCACCACTGTCTTAATTTGCAACATTCTAAAAAGTTATAGAATTATTTGACATAAACTGAGAACTGAATGAGATATCAGTAGTCATCTAGTCCAACCTTTTCATTTTCCAAATGAGGAAACTAAGGCTGAAAGAGGCTAAGAACATTTGTCCAAAGTCACAAAAGTAGAGCTGGACAAAGCTGTCATTTGAACTTCAACTCTCTGATTCAAACTCACTGTTGTTTCCTTTGCCTGATCATGCTTTTTAAATTACTGTGAAATCATTCTTGACCAAACTATTTATAATTATGTGAGAAGTTGAGTTATTTATAATTTAAAAGTTATAATTTCATAACTCAATTGCTAGTACTCTGGGTACATCTTTATTTAAAAAATATTGATAGCTTGTTTCTTAGATAATCTTCATTTCCAAATATATACTTTTCTCTTCTTTACCCAGAGAGAGATCCTTTGTAACAAAGAAAAAGTGAGATGGGAGAAAATGTAAATTTGCCTACTGGCAAGTTTTCATGCTGATATCATTTCAATTGAGTTTAACCAAATATGCAATGTAAGGTTGCATTTTAAGGTATATTTTAATATTATTTCAATTCTTTCATTATGTTTTAGTGCATATGAAGTGATCAAACTTAAAGGATACACCAATTGGGCTATTGGATTAAGTGTTGCTGATCTAATTGAAACCATGTTAAAAAATCTATCCAGGATTCATCCTGTGTCCACTATGGTTAAGGTAAGAAAATATATAGAGAAATAATATAACATAATATAACATAGCATAAATAGCATCACTGTTAAGAATATTTGATAAGGACAAGTCCATGATGCCAATTTATGTTGAAAGATATAACTCACGTGGATCAGAAAGATTGTGCCAATTAGTCTGTGCCTTCTCTTTCCTTTAAAGAATTTTTTTTAAAGAATTCTTTTAGTGAAATCAAAATATCATCAGAAAGTCATTTTGTGAGTATATAGTTGGAAGTATAATTTTCATTATTTCTTGATCTGCATATTTTAAAAAGAATATCATAATGGATTGCATACTAGGCTTGGAATCAAGAACCTCTGGATTCAAATCCTGCTTCTAACAATAGCAGTGTGAGCCTGAGAAAATCCTTCTTTGTATTTTAGATAGACTCATAGTACCATACCTCCAAGTACAGGAGGAAAAAATATCAGGTGAACAACCCAGAAAACTGTTACAGTATATAAAAATGGAAACTAATGTTTCCATTAAGTATACCATTCCATGATTATATTGATATTAACAACAAAAAACTCCTGTTTAGCATATTTTCTAATAGGAATTTGGGATTCCTGTTGACTGTTAACCCATTCAAGGGATCTATAAGATTACAAGTGTTTTCATAAAAAAATATTAAAGTGTTTTAATTTCCAATACAGAAAATATCATAGACAAATGCTTTTTAAGGGGTTCTCAGTAAAGTATAATGTAAAGAGGTCTTCAGATTAAAGAAAAATGAGAATCACTGAATTTAATCAGGATTTCAATGGTACTAACCAAGTCATAGCAAATCAATCATATTTCCATGATTAATGTTTTAAAAAAATATTTGCTGCTTTCCTACTTGGCTAGTGAAATCTACAGCAAAGACAATACAAAGCTCAAGCAAATTCACTCATTCATTGCTAATATTGAATGGCTTCCTATTAGAAAATATGATAACTCTGGTGAGAATTTGTTTTGCTCTTAATATCAGTATAATCACGAAATGGTATACTTACTGGAAACATTAACTTCAGTTGTTATATACTACAGCAGTTTTCTGGGTTGTTCACCTGACTTTTTTTCCTCCCATACTTGGAGGTATGGTACTTGTATGGAATGATCTTTACTTTATAAGGTCTCTTCAGTTTGGGGGTTCTATGACAAGGTTTTTATTACTTGCACATATTGGTTCTATGATTCTCTAGACAGAATAGTCATGGTGAAAATATGTAACTCTATGAATACAATGATCAAAGAAGATTTTAGCCATATATTTCCCAACACTGGAAAGTAATTTGGTTTGTTTGCTCATTTCTATGTATAAAACACCACCACTCTATTGAAGAGATTTCAGGGAAATCTGGTTCTCTGGGTCTTTAGTATAATTAAGTCAAATTCAATTTTTATGCACATGAGACAGGTGGGATGCAATTTTTCATGAATGGTCAAATTCAGTATTAATAGGGATTACATTTTTAGAACTAGAAGGAACTTTATAAGCTTCCTAGTTCAACCCCCTTGTTTTAAAAATGAGAAGCTGAAATTTGCTCAAGGTCACACAAGCACTATTTGAACAGCTAGAATTTGAAAGCAAGGTCATTGACTCCAAGCTTATTATTGTAGGTTAGTATTCCTAAAGAAATTTTGATGAGGAAAGGATTTCTGTGTCTTGATCCAATTTCTAGTAACCCTAATGCCTATTTTTCTATTGAAATACGTGAATGAAACAATATTGGTTCAATTTTTGAGCTTACTCCTTTGAATATGTTTTAAATTCTTTATAGTTTTATGTGTTTATTAGACTAATAGACTTTTTGTTTACAAAAGGGAATGTATGGCATTGAGAATGAAGTATTCCTCAGCCTTCCATGCATTCTGAATGCCAGAGGACTGACCAGCGTTATCAACCAGAAGCTGAAAGATGATGAGGTAGCTCAATTGAAGAAGAGTGCAGATACTTTGTGGGACATCCAAAAAGACCTGAAAGACCTGTAACATGCATAGTAACATTCTGTAGAAACCCAACCATCATGATGTGAATTGCTGTGCCCACTTAGTAATTAGTCAACTTGGTGGATAGAATTTTTCCTGTGAACTCAACTCTGGCCACAGCATAAAAGTATACGATTAAAAAGCTTGCTATATGAAACTATGAACCAATAAATAAACTACTGATGTGTGCTTTCTTCCCCAAGATACATTCATTCTTTTAATATTTCTAGCTATAGAAAAAGCTTTTTTCTTTTTAACATAATAGTATGATTTTAAAAATACAGCTCTAATTGCTAGGCTAAATAATCTGTCTCCAGAGAGTTTTTTTTTTTTTTTAAGAAAATTGTGTTTTTAATGTTACTTGCTGCTCACATTTTTGCCAAATATTGCTTTGTCTGATGGAACTGAAATATAATTCATACTTCACAAAGAAATGAAAATGGTGTTGAGGTGGAAACATTCTTCACTAGAACATTAGTAAAAACAGTGTTGATGGATTGGCCCTCCATCATAGTAGTAAGGTTCTGTCTTTAGATCCAAAAGTTTAAGCAATGAGGAAGAAACCCATGACAATGAAAGGGAGGGTTGAGATAGAGTGAATTATTGCTTGTTTTCTAGATAGATCAAAATACAAAATTTTCAGTATCTGACACTGACTCCATCAATAAAGTTGTAACAATTTCTGAACCTTACTTTTTTTTATCAGAAAAGGTCTTAGCTGGGGTTTTAGGAAGCTAGAGGAAGGACAGTTGGAAAGGATTGACTGAATAAGCACTGTATGGCACAAGGGACTGTAATTAAATAACTTATTTAAATTAATCTTTGCCCCTTGTTATCATGAATAATTTTTTCTTTACAGAATCTGAGTCCTTTAGGTTCCAATAAGTTTGGTTACTAATTTGGGTTGAGGATAGAGTAATAAGCTTTACAATAACAACAACAACAAAAAATGTATGGAGATGATTTTTCTAATTAGCACAAAGAGTCCAAATGGACAGTAATAGCTATCTCGCTCTAAAGGGTTGGGACCATAGAGTCCTTTACCTAGCACAACATAACACCACCACTCCTATGTCTAGATTGGCAATGGACCCATACTCTTATCTTTACTGTTTTTGTAGTGGTCTAGTTTAGTTCTACAGAGAGCAAAAGAT
The DNA here is from genome assembly GCA_023553655.1 of Myrmecobius fasciatus. Classification (NCBI taxonomy): domain Eukaryota; kingdom Metazoa; phylum Chordata; class Mammalia; order Dasyuromorphia; family Myrmecobiidae; genus Myrmecobius; species Myrmecobius fasciatus. The sequence goes on along the minus strand of JAJPUD010001198.1, from coordinate 472,905 downwards.
GTCTCTAATTGTTGCTTACATGTCCCACAAATAATTGTATGCAGTAGGAGGGCCTGACCTCAAAAGGTCATCCGGTTTTATTCTTTCAAAGTTTCAGACCACTTGATCAGATGCAAAGTTAGTGCCCTGGAATCAGTTCAGACAGAGATCTTCTCTGCCTCAGTTCCCATGGTTCTCTCATGTTAACCCTACATCCAGAAATTCAGCCCAGTAGAAGAACTTTCAAAAAGTTCAGTTCTCTAGGGCCTACTTTTTATTCAGATTATAGCTACTGAAGTTTGATTATATATAGCTGGCTCATACCCTATGAAGTGGTAAACCAGGCAAAACTGAGTACCAGAGGAGGCAGATTGAAGTCTTTCAGGTTAGCATAGAGGGAGGTTTTCTTCAAGTTGTAGGATCCAAGTCATGGAGAATATTTCACAATTCCTGATCCTGTGAGTCCTTTTCTTCCTTCAAGGAGTCTCCATCAAGTTCACTTTGGAGTGTAATATCTTCAGTGGATGGGTCAGCAGCATGCCAACTGAGTTGGCTCTTTTCAGAATAGGGGAATCTCAGCTGATAGGTCAATCTACTGTTGAGGAGATCACTTTGCTGTATTGGTTCTGGTTCTTGCTACTGACTTTTTTTTTTTAACTGAGAGGCTCTTCGAAGTTAATGAAGTCAGTTCCATTTCTGGATATTCATTCATCCTAACCCAACAATTCACATGTATAAAACCCAGTGCATAGATAGAGCAGAAAATCCCTCTGCCCTTACCCGCATTTATCAGCAATCTTCCTCATTCTGCCAAGGAAGAGAGCAAGGGATGGTCGGCTTGAAGCATTTTATATGCATTTTCAGTTCCTTTCTAGCACCATAAGTTCTTCTACTACCACAGGCAGCCAAAAGACTCAGTCCATAATTCAATCCATGTCTTTTTTTTTTTTTTTTTGCTGAGGCAATTGAGGTTAAGTGATTTGCTCAGGGTCACACAGCTAGGGACTGTTAAGTGTCTGAGACCAGATTTGAAGTTAGGTCCTCCTGACTTGAGGGCTGTTGCTCTATCCACTGCACCACCTAGCTGCTTCTCAATCCATGTCTTTACAAAAATATCAGGATCATAGGAAGAAGAGAGCGTAGAGCTCTAAAACTTGAAACACAGGGATGATCTAGTCCAACTTTACAGTTAAGTAAATGTGTCACCTACATAGAAATGTCAGATCTGAGATTCAAATTTAGCTCCCATAATTCCAAATTTAACAAGAGAGTGGGGTGGATAAATAAACAACAGAACTTGGTAAAAGTTGGATTTTGCAGTTAAAGAAGTCAAGAATAATGCAAAGGTTTTGAATCTTACTATTTAAAGAAATCAAGAATTCTTCATAAACTCAAATTTTTAACTATCTACAGTATGGCATAATTTATCAAATCTCTCCTAAAGAAATTGTACCATAATTTTTTCTTTTTTTTTTAATTAAAAGCTTTTTATTTACAAAACATGAGTGATTTTTCTACATTGACCTTTGCAAAAACTTTTTTTCCCAAGCTTTTCCCCTCCTTCCCCCCACCCCCTACCCCTAGATGACAGGTAATCTAATACATGCTAAATATGATAAATTATATGACAAATCCAAAACATGTATACATATCTATAGTTATCTTACTGCACAAGAAACATCAGATCTAGAAAGAGAAGAAGAAAAAAACAACCTCAGAAGGAAAACAAAATGCATGGAAATATTCACAGAAAGCATTAAAATGCTGTGTTGTGGTTCACACTCAGTTCCCACAGGCCTCTCTCTGGATGTATATGACTATCTTCATCGCTGAACAATAGGAACTGGTTTGAATCATCATTGTTGAAGAGAATCATGTCCATCAGAATTGATCATCGTATAGTCTTGTTGCTGTGTATAATGTTCTCCTGATTCTGCTTATTTCACTCAGCATCAGTTCATGCAAGCCTCTCCAGGCCTCTCTAAAATCATCCTGCTGGTCGTTTCTTACAGAACAATAATATTCCATAACATTCATATACCATAATTTATTCAGCCATTCTCCAATTGAAGGGCATCTATTCAGTTTCCAGTTTCTTGCCACTACAAAAAGGGCTGCCACAAACATTTTTGCACATGTGGGTCCCTTTCCCTCCTTTAAAATCTCTTTGGGATATAGGCCCAGTAGAAACACTGCTGGCTCAAATGTGTACCATAATTTTTCGTGAAATTAGATTAATTTATCCCAAAGAGAGGATTGGCCCTAAAACTTATAAATTGTGACATGAAATTTCAGCAACTCAATGATAAAAATATTTATTACTTACCTATTGTATTTAAAGAATGCTAACAAACCTGAATTAAGATCTTATAACTTATCAAAGCAATTATGAAAATTAGAAAACACCGAACATGTTTTCCATTCCAGCAATTAATAGCTGATATTTCTTTATACACATTATTTTGTTTGACACCAAGAAAGTTGATAAGAAGTAAGAGTCATGTGTTCCATATACCACAGAGTGAAAGCCTGAACATTAGTTATCAGAAACATCTGTAAAGTAAAGCTCAGTAAAGCTATGAGGGATCATGTTTCTTGTAGGTCATCATTGCTTCTCTCATTAAATTTCTATATTAGAAAGAATGCTTACCTACCTCCTGGTTAAACTTTGGCACATAATCTGAATAGTCACTCATCTAATACCCCACAGATAATGATTGAGATAATGCAGTCTAAACCATGTAGTAACTGGTTTTATTTGTATCATTCTTTACATTGGCAAGGAACAACATATAACAAATAGACATGCAGTTTGATACTCTGTTCAAAGAAGCCTTCACATATGGCCTTTTCATCTGTTACTTTCTCTACAATGTATTAAAGTTTGATTGTAAGGCAATCTAGGAATACTACCAGCAGGATGACCCTGAATATTTAACCACTGCTATAACCATAGTATATAGAGTTGTAACTTAGAATGAAGTCTTTTTGTACAGTACAAATAGTCAAGTCTTTAATAATTTATTTTTTCTCAATAGTAAAGTTTTCGACATTCCATTTTTGTAAGATTTTGTGTTCCTAATTTTTCTCCTCCCTTTCCTTATCTCCACCCACCCCAAGATAGCAAGCAATCTGATATAGGTTAAATATGTGCAATCCTTTTAAACATTTCCATATTTGTCATATTATGCAAGAAAAATGAGACCAAGAGGGAAAAAATCTGTGAGAAAGAAAAAGTAAACACATGAAAATACTATGCTTCGATCTATATTTAATCTCCATAGTTCTCAAGATGTAAATAATATTTTCCATTCCAAGTCTATTGGAATTGTCTGGAATGCCCTCAGCATGAAGTTTTTAAAATATATAGGATTTCAATTTAAATTCATCAGCTATTTTTAGAATGGCTGCTACATGCCTAGTCCTATAAGAGTCCTATAGCATAAAGGAAAAACTCAATTACATAAAAAATTCAAATTATCACAATTAGATCATAATATTGTAAGTGGTATAATCCCTGTTCCCAAATACATTCTTTCAGAAGTTATAGAAATGGTTACTGTCTTTTTAAGAGCATAGTTTCAAATGGAATATTGAGAAAAGGCAGTTCGTTCTAGCTAGATAAGTGTTTCCTATTGCAAAACTTATTCATTTTCAATTTTTTATGCTTTAAATGGGTAAAGTAGGTGTACACATTACAAAATTTATAAAATATTACACAATGTTTAAGGAACAATAGACTATGATGACATGGAAAAATGAATTCTCTATTGTTCCTCTAAAACTACCACCACATCATAAAATCAGCAAATTTAGAAGCTGGAGGAATCTCAGAGGTTATTTAATGTAACTTGTACCTGAACATAAATTCTCTCTAAAAAAATGTCAAAACAGTGGTCATCTGGTTCTTTAAAATCAGACATTGAACAAGGTCAAAAGCTATACTGTAGAGGGCCATGGATAATGGGGGAACTCTGGATGAAGTATAAGACCCTTCAGCCCAGAAGGAACCTACTGACAATGTCTGGTTTGGCTACTCATATCCCCTAAAGGCTCTCGGCCTTCCTTAGAAGTCAGGGGGCAGTGACAACCTGAGTTGTAATTAAAGCAGTGTGATATCAAGTGGCAAAGAGTCAGCTACATATGATAGAAAGTTGTTTATGTGATCCTGCATGTGCAATATATAGTTAGCTCATATACAGTTTTGCTTTGGTTATATAAAGGTATTAGGGTATATAAGGTTGAGAGAATTTGGAATAAATGAACTCCATGTTTGACCATCCACATGAGTCCCACCTCATCACTCCTTGGTCTGGTCCCGAGATCCTCCAGAGAACTAGTCAACTAGTCCAGACAGAACACTATATTATGATATGGTCTAGCCAAGAAGTACCAAATATGCAGCCTTCTGGCCACATGGGCCCCACACTGCTCCCAAAGTCAGTCTGAATCAGATTAAAATGTAATTGGGAAGCCGTAATAAAATAAATTTAAAATGCATTAAAACATAGACATTTAAAAGCTGGGTCAAGGATGTTTATGTTTTAGTGGCCCCCATTTCCACTGGAGTTTGATGCCATTGATCTTGCTCAAATCTCTTCCTCCTGTCTGAGATAGCAGGGATCTTGCTATATATAATTCAATCCCTTGATGTACAAGTCTAATGCCCACTCAAAAAGTTAGTTTTGTACAATCTGTTTGTTCTTTTTAAAAAAAATTTAATAATTTTTTAGATATAACCCAGAAAGTCTTTTTTTAAAAAGAAAACTAATTAAAAGAATACAGCTGCCATAGTAACCATATCTGACAGTTTATGTAACTTTTCAAATTTGCAATACTTTTCTTCTCTATCAAAAGGAGAGTTGTATTTCTGTTCTCTGAGGCCAAGATTAGTCACTACTCAGAGTTCATCTCCATTTTAGTATTCATTTTTTCTTTTGAAATTTTATTGTTTTTGTTGTTATATCATAATCATTTCTGAATATAAATCTTCTTTCCCCCCCTTTCATTACAACTCAAGTTTCTTCTGTGATTGTAAAAAAGTACTTTGATTTTCCTCCACTTACACAGTTTATATAATTACCAAGTATGTTAATATACAACTGGTATATATAACACCTGATCCCTTTAGAAAGAGTGAATACTTTTCTCTGAGTATATCAGAAGGTGAAACTTCATTAATTTATGAAGGGTTACCTTTTTTTTTTCTTCATGTGAGGCAATCAGGATTAAATGACTAGTTCACACAGCTAGCAAGTGTCAAGTTTCTGAAGCTGGATTTGAATTCCTCCTTACTCCAGGGCTGATTTCTATTCACTGTGCTACTCTAGTTGTCCCTGTTTTGATTCTTTAAGAGCCTTAAAAGACAGTTCTATAATTATTTTGAAAGTGGAATCTAGCAGTGAAAAAAGAACCCAGACTCAGAGAGAATTGACCTTGGGGAGGAAGAAGGAGAGCAAGAAAAAGATTTCTCCTTCTCCTTATCTCCATAGTTCTGGCATTTTGAAATAAAACTATTCACCCTAAAGCTAGGAGTTTCATAATCCACTGAAACACTCTGCTATTTTGCTCTTTTAGAAAGGAAAGAGATTATTATCTAATAGAAACTAGCCCAGCCCTGCTTCCTTGAAACCTCAATTCCAGCCATTTCCCAAGCTTGCAAATTGTTAGCCTCAATTCATTAACCATCAGCCTCCCCAATATGCAATCAGTTATCACACTGTGACATTTCATAAAGTCATAATATAAAATCTCTTGTATATTTTCCTTTTTTTCCTCTGAAAAAGCAATCACTGTGGCATAGTCCCTTATCACCTCATATGATGACTATTACAATAACCTGCTACTTGGTCTTCCTACTTCACATCTTTCCCCTCTCCAATCTAGCCTCCACTCAGTAATCAAAGTAATCTTTTCCAGTCTTAACTAGGATATGCACTCCTCCATAAACTCCAGTGAGCTCCCCATCATCTCAAGCATCAATACAAAAGCCTAAGTTTGACATTCAAAGTGCTTCATAACCTGCCTCCCCTGCACTTTCTAGTTTTCTTACACCTTAGTCTATCCCATCTCTCCACATACTCTCCTAGTTTTCTTGGCTTCCTTTAAGTTTTATCTAAAGTGTCATCTGGGAGGAGAGAGTCAAACTGTTAACTTTACATAGCCCTTTCTCACTTAAATCCAATTCACTTGCAAGTCATGACATCTTCCTGGTCCTTTTATTTATTTTTTTTTTCAAATTTATTAAAGGTTTTTATTTTCAAAACATGCATAGACAGTTTTCAACATTCACCCTTGCAAAACTTTGTGGTTCAAATTTTTTTCCTCCCTCCTTTTCCCCCATGCCTTCCCCTAGGGTAAGTAATTCAATATATGCTAAAAAATGTGCAATTCCTCTACATATATTTCCACAAATATGCTGCACAAGAAAAATCAGATCAAAAAGAGAGAAAGAAAACAAAATACAAACAAATAATAACAACAAAAAAAATGAAAACATTATGTTGTGATCCACACTCAGTCCCCATAGTCCTCTTTCTAGGTACAGACAGCCCCCTCTCTATCATAAGACCATTAGAACTGGTCTGAATCACCTCACTGTTGAAAAGAGCCATGTCCATCAGAACTGATCATTGTATAATCTTGTTGCCATGTATAATGTACTCTTGATTCTACTCACTTCACTAAACATCAGTTCATGTAAGTCTCTCCAGGCCTCTCTGAAATCATCCTGCTGATTATTTCTTATAGAACAATAATACTTCATAACATTCATATACCATAACTTATTCAGCCATTCTCCAACTGATAGGTATCCACTCAGTTTCCAATTCCTTACCACTACAAAAAGAGCTGCTACAACATTTTTGCACGTGTAGATCATTTCCCCCTTTTTGGGATACAGGTTCATGACTCTTTGGGATCCAAGCCTAGTAGAGACACTGCTGAATCAAAGGTTATGGAAAGTTTGATAGACCTTTGGACGTAAATTCTATATTGCTCTTCAAAATGGCTGGATCAGTTCTCAACTTCACCAACAATGTGTTAGTGCCCCACTTTTTCCACACTCCCTCTAACATTCATCATTATCTTTTTCTGCCATCTTAGCCTATCTGAGAGGTATGTAGTGGTACTTCAGAGTTGTCTTAATTTGCATTTCTCTGATCAATAGGTGATTTAGAGCATTTTTTCATATGACTAGATATGGTTTTAATTTCTTCATCTGAAAATTTATCAGTTGGAGAATGCTTTGTATTCCTAGAAATTTAGTCAATTCTCTATATATTTTAGAAAGGCCTTTATTAAAACCCTTGGATATAAATTTTTTTTTTCCCTATTTACTGCTTCCCTTTTAAACTTGTCGGCTTTGGTTTTGTTTGTACAAAAACTTTTTTAACTTAATATAATCAAAATTATTCATTCTGCATTCCATACTGAATTCTAGTTCTTCTCTGGCTACAATTCCTTCCTTCTCCATAGATTTGAGAGAGGCTATCCTTTGTTCTTCTGATTTGCTCATAGTATCACTTTTTTTATGTTTACATTATGAATACATTTTTAACATGGTCCTCTAAGAGAAGTAAGGACAAATAGCAACCTATGAGTAGTAGTGACTGCTCTACTAATAGACCCAATTGGCCAGTTCCAGTTGGGCAACACAGTTCCTCCCTCCTTCCTTCCCTCTCTTTCTTCTTTCCTTCTTTTCCTCCTCATACTCTTACCTGCAGGCACTTTGCCCAGAGGAATAAAAATTTTAATTGCTGAAACCTAGCAAGATAAAATATGACTTCTTATATTAATGGAGGAAAAAGAGGAGGGGAAAGGAAGGAAGGAAGAATGGCTGAAAGGAAGAAGGAAAGAAGTGAGAAGGAAAGAAAGGAAGGACAAAGGATAAGTTTTCATATTTATGAGAAGGAAGGAACTTGTGGTCAGAGAAGAATTAGAATTCATTATGGAATGCAAAATGTATGTTAAAAAGTTTTTGTTTAGGTTAGACTTCTTTTTCTTGACCTTTTCATTTCTGCTGTTATTATTTTATATATTCTTTTATTGGTTCTGTTTATTTAACTCTTTATCAGTTCATACATATCTTTCCATATGTCTCCCAATTCCTTACATCCCTTTTTTTTAAACTGTACAATAATATTCCATCCAGTTAATGGTGATTAATTAACAACCATTTTATTAAGTGTTTATACTATAAGCAAGTTACCATGCTAAGCTCTTTAGATATAAAGAAAAGTAAAAGCAAGGTCCCTGATCTCACATTCCAATGAGAGATACAGCATGCAAATGTTGTAAACAACATGCAAATGACTGTTTGTTTACAATGTAGACCGAGTAAATAAAAGATAACTTCAAGGGGAAGGCACTAGACTAATGTTTTGTTTTCACATCACCCACATTTCTCAATGTATCCCTCCCTCCTTTCTTTATCTCCAGTTATCCTTTATGAGAAACAATAAAAAAGGAAAATGAAAAGTTCAGAAAAATATTAGAAAAGACTGATTTTATATGCATTATTCCACACTTGCAGTTATCCTCTTCTTCAAAGAAGTGGAGTAAAGTATCTTTTCATATTTCTTATTGAAGGACCAAGGTTAGCCACTCTAATTTCTTTGCATTAAATTTTGATTGTTTCATTGTCATCCTTTCCATTCACATTGCTGTAGCCACAATTTGGATATCATGTTCAAGGTTCTGTTCATTTCATTATTCATGAGTTCATGCCTTTTTATGCTTCTCTATATTTATTATCATTTTTACAATGCAGCAATATTCCATTACAAGTATGTACCAGAACTTGCTTAGCCATTCTCTAATCAGTGGGCATCTTCTTTGTTTTCATATCTTAGGTGTTGCAAAAAAAAAAAAAAAATAGCAGCTGCCATTAATTTTATGATGACTATGAGTCCTTGACTTGTTTTTGGATGGTAGTTATTTGTTATTGTTAATAATATTACTGTTACGCTAGGTTCATTTTAGTCTTAATATTGAAAAGGAAAATTTTTTTTTGGAGACAATTGGGGTTAAGTGACTTGCCCAGGGTCACACAGCTAGGGAATGTTAAGTGTCTGAGGCCATATTTGAACTCAGGTCTTCCTGATTTCAGGGCTGGTACTCTATCCACTGCACCACCTAGCTGGCCCAGGAATGTATGTATCTTTAAAGGATTGACTTGAAAGTGTTGGAAGTCAGCAAGAGGAAAGTTGCCATTATCTCCAGGTGTTTTGTCTAAATTTGAGTTATCTTAAGTCAGATACCAGCTGCCAGACATTTAAAATGTGAAAATAACTATAGTCTTAGTTTTAAAGCATAGATACAAAATATCTTTGGACTCTCAGATAAGTACAGTTCAGTTTATAAAAACCACAAATATATTTCAGTTAAAAAAACAAAAAAACAAAAAACAACCAGCTAGGTTGCCTAAGCAGAAGAAGATAATATGACAGAAAATTGTTAATATGACAAAAATTGTCAATGCCAAATATAATATCAATTGCCACTCTTTAAATGTTCTTCCTAATTTCAGAATTTCAGTAATGTCCTTTTATTCTTACTTTTAAGATATTTACTCTTGCTTGGGTTGAGCAGAACCACACCCTACTTGCCCCCAATCAGAGATTTTACTTTGTAAAGACCTTGGCTTAAGCTGTATCTCAGCTTCTAATATCCTTGCCCCTTTCCATTGTGTTTCATGCAATAAGGACAGAACAGCCAGAATGAAGTGGCTTTCCTTCTCTGGATTGCCAGGGCTCACTAGGGTCTCATGACTAAACCTTGCTATCTCCTCCTGTGCTGCCTCCTACCTCTCTCTTCCTGAAGGTATAAGAAAATTTTGTATGCATCTTGGGAAAGTTGGGAAATCTTTTTTGCTCTGCACTCATGGGATATCTCCAAGGGTGGCATCATACTTTATTCCTCAAGGAATGGGTTTGATTTATTCTAGAACTTGACAATAAAAATAATGATCCAATTTTGTGGTTTTTTAGTTTTTGGTGAAGAAAAGTAACATATTCTTAGCGCTTCCCCTTCCTCTTGCTGCATAGGGCAGAAGCAGAACGAGAGAGGAGTACTGATCATAAGATGAAAGTAAAGGGCAGAGGAGTGGGAGCAAAAGAGCTTCTCCTTGTCATCAGGGACCATGGATAAATTCACTCATCCTGTTCAATGAGGGTTAGCTGTGATCACAAGAGTTCACGCATCCTTGCTAGTGACAAGACAGCCAGGACTTTTCTCTTTCCACCCAGAAACAATAGCACATTCTACATGCTAGGAGACAAAGGTCCATTATTCCTTCTATGTTGGTACAATGAAAAAAGGATTGGTTCTGCAGTTGGAGTACCTACTTCAAATCATGTTCCTGATATTTATTGTTTATGTGACCTTGGGCCTGCAAAATGAAGGATTTGAACTAGATGGCTTCCAGGGTTCATTGGCTCTAGTCCTAGGATCCGGTGAACATTGTGCTCATCTATGATCTGATGACCAATCCTTCTACAAGTGTAAATTGAACATCCTATACAACTGAGTTGTTCTATTCTCTTGGTCTATTGTTCAGGGGAGAGCTTAAGCCCTATAATACCCAGGACTCCTAGGCTAAAACAGCTTTAATATTGTCTGAGTTACTTCAAAAAACTCAATTCAGTTTATAAAAACCACAAAGAGGAAAGTTGCCATTATCTGCAGGTGGCATTATCTCCGAGTTTTTTATTTTTTTTATTTTTTTTTTACTTCCAGGGTCTAAGAGAGATTTGAGCTCACAGCATTATTAGATAAATGTTTTGTATGTTTATTATCTAGAGTTATTGTATGTGTTTATTTGCTTGTGGATTCTGTTCCAGGAACAAAGGCTATGTGCATAATTTAAACCTATGTATCTTCTTCTGTAAAAAGCCAACCTTATGTAAAACCATGTTACTAGCACTTATCTTAAAATGGCAAAGGAAGTTTCAATTGTTTAGATCCACAAATTTGCAGACCTCTTGGTATGGGCTGTCATTAGAGGGGAGAAGAACAGATGGTTTAAAGATCTTTTGTCTCTGAAAGAAATCACATAATACTTATTGAGAATTCCTACCTACTAGTGTTGAGGTTCAAAAAAAGACCTTAAAAGATTGGGATCACAGACTGATGGCATGAGGTATCTCAAAAGAATTTGAAGGCTTGAACTCATCTCCAAGTCAAGGGGCAAAGTTTATTGTAATTGTATTGCCAATTAAAGCAGGTAAGTTCCAAAAGAATTTAGCAAGGAATCAAGAGAAAGAAGATAGATTTATAGGACAAAGTTAGACTAGAGTTTCATGTCACTTATTTCCTAATTTTATGGCTTTCGGGTGGGTTTGAGGGAGTTGTGTATTCACTATTGTCTCAGGAACTTGTTTATCACTAACCAACAGATTATCTGACAATCAACAATGTTTGCAGGACTATTTTAAGGCCAGAAGACTTTAGAATCATTGACAGACATTGTTAGAACAATATCACTCTAAGGTTGGGGTACCTCAGGATCACTGATTCTAAAGCCAGAAGACTTTAAGAATCACTGACATTGTAGAACAGAAGCACTCTAAGGCCAGGGGACCTCCTCACTATGTTTCCCTAGAAGCTATACCTTATCACTAAGACATACTACCAGAACCAGCATTAGACTTACTGCTGGCTAAATTAAAAAAAAAAAAAGATAAAGATGAAACAAAATAAAATACTCTGCAGTGGGGGAAGTCCTAAGGATTAGGAAGAATATAAATCTGGCAAACTCACAAGAGACCCAGGAAAAGGAAGAGTGGATTTCTTAACCTGAAGCAAAACAAAAACACTCTTAGAAGTGTTCACATTCCTGGCACTTCTCTCTACTTAACCATACCTGAAGGAAAGACTGGAACCAAAGAGGTTTGGGGCAATCCAGCTGGGTGGTGGCAAAAACATTGTTTTCTTTGTGTCTTTATTGACCTAGCAACAGAAGCTTTGGTGTTGATGATAATCAAAGCAGTGAGATGTGAGAAGGTGCTGTGGGGAGGAAAGCTAGTCAGTCTTTGTCCTGACTATTTCTTCAATCATTTTGCTGCTTGGAAAATGTTTTTAAGAACAATTCACTTCAGTTCAGCCAATCCATTAGTTTCAGCTTGTTCTGTTTCATTTTGCAAATAAGTTTTCATAAAATGTCTTTCTGTTTTTTAACAAAATTATAATAGTATTCTTTTGGTTTGTAAAGGAAGTAGAGCTGTGATTTCTTCCCCACCAAGCTCAGCTAATGCAATCACTGAATATAGTTCTATATGTCAAAGTTTTAAATGTGTCAATAAGATGAATTTATATCCTGTGATCCCTTTATGAGGCACAAACCTCTTTTAATGGACTAAGAAGAGAATGCCTAACCAGACAAGTTAACTATGCCATTGGGGGCTTTAAATATCTAGAAAGATTTCAGCCATTATCTCAATCAGGAGTGGAAGAATTCCAGGTAGGAGCTCCTTCGGGTCAGTTTAAAAGCTAGAAGTGGAAGAAGAAGCCCCTGAGAAGGAATGGCTCCTGGGGAAAGCCATTTTTTCCTTTCCTCCTTCTCAATTACCCATAACAAATCATATCATTAGAGAAACTTGGTCAGTAAAAGAATATGCATCTGATTGAGAGAAGAAAGATAGAGAGAGGACAGACAGGGGTACAAGAGATCCAAAAGAAATCAAAGATTTTAATTTCTTTTGCTGAAGAGAAATGCCAGCTGTTGACTAAAATAAGCAGCTGAACTGAGAATATTTTCTCTTTTTTATATTTCCAGCATATGAATGAAAATGAATGGAATGGAGGAAATTATTAAGCATTTACTATGTGCCAGACATTGCACTAAGGACTAGGGACACAGAAATTAAAGGAGACAGTCTCTGAGTTGAGCAAGGAATTTACATTCTAGTAAAGTAACACATAAGGAGTAACTAGGAAAGGGAGTTTGGTTCTAGGAAAGTAGGAAGTGGAAGAGGAGACAAACATATAGTGAAATCTTGCTATATGACCTGAGTATTCTATTGAATGACTAGATGGGCTGTGAACCTGAAATATGGTAGAAATAATGGACAAAGTACAATTGTTTGTACATAGTCATTCAAACAATCAATAGTATAAAACCTTGGAGTGGGAGTTTGAAAAATGAGAATCTTAACTTTCCCAGTAACTAGAATATGGTTTCTGAAAGACTTCATGATGGAAATCTAAGTCTCAGGACTATTTATTTGTCTAGGTAGAAGAAAGGAGGCTAGCAACAGCAGGCAGATGATGAAATATCCTGGGTAGATGACTAGATGGAGTATGAAACTAAAACTCTGGCTCACTTCTCAATACCATTGCAATTTGAGTCTGATCCTTTCCTTCCCATAGGCATTGTATGTATTTGTGGGAGATTATATCTCGGACTTTTTTTGAGAAGAGTGTTTTAAACAAAATCATCTTATCATAACACCTTAGTAAATATCTCTACTAAAATTTAATTAATCTACTGACTGATTACTAATGGGAAGCACTTTGATGGAGGCTCAGAAACTATATTAGAAGTAGCCTCTCATAAAGTAGCCTAGAACCTGAGATTACAAAGTACTCCTCTGCAATTTAATTGGCCAATCAAAGGGAGAATTCCCAGAAAAGGTGCTATATTATGATAGACCTATGATTTCATCTGCTCAGGATTTTCATCCATTAGTGTAGATCCACATTCCTAAATGAATTTGGTTCTCACCTTTTATTCTCCATAGGTAATCCATTCAATATAATGGGGACATTTCTCTCATCCTTTTATTTTTTTTGTTTATTTGTTTATTTATCTATGTATTCATTCACCTTTCTATTTGTTTATTGTGGCTTGATATCCTCTTCTAGTTTTATTAATATTTCATAGTGCAAGCACAATATTTTGAGTTGTCCATCTACTATCCTTCACTTCCATTATAGGATATCATGTATTCTTGGTGATGTCTTTCTGTTTTAACAAAACAATAATACAAAGGTCCTCACTTACTAATTCACTACTCTCCTTCAGGAGAATGTGCCAGAATACTAGATGATTCTAATTATAATATGACAAAGGAAAAGTGAACAAAGATCTGCATAGCAGTATAGAAGAAATTCAGCTTTGTGTACCCCTGAAAGATTAGGGAGAAGAGGTACTGGTTTATATCAAGCTTGAGTGGGAAATACTCAAAGATATCCAAAAGAGACTTATCATATTAGAAAAGAATAGAATTAAATGGAATGCAAAAGAGAATACTAAGCAACTACAGGTGCTCTTTGGGGCTTCCAGTTTAGCATTTTTCCATAGAATGGCTCATAGGAGCATCCTTCCTTATTAGAACTCCTGAAGGTCCCAACACCCTATAATGTAGTTGGAAAAGTACAGTAATTATTCTTTAGGAATTTCAAATTTTATAAAACTCAAAAATGGATCAATTCTATCACATTTGAGGAGACTCCTTAAATTGATACTATTGACTTTTATGGCACATTCTGTAAGTGACAAAGGAATATGAACCTGTTGAATATAATACTCATCTCTCCTCAGGCTGCTGTGACATTTTCAATACATCATGAATTAAATGCTTATTTTTTTAGCAGTTTATTTTTCCAAATACATGAAAAGATAATTTTCAACATTTACCTTTGCAAAACTTTGTATTTGAAATTTTTCTTCCTCCTTTCCCTGAGAGCAAGAAAACTGATATAAGTTAAACTTGTGCAACTCTTCTGAACATATTTCCATATTCATCATACTGCACAAGAAAAGTCAGCTCAAAAGGGGGAAAAACATAAGAAAAAAAAAACAAGCAAGCAAACAACAATGACAACAAAAGGTGAAAATACAATTCTTTGATCCACATTCAGTCTCGATAGTTTTCTCTCTGGATGTGGATGGTACTTTCCATCCCAAGTCTATTGAAATTGCCTTAAATCACTTCATTGTTGAAAAGAGCCAATTTCATTACAGTTGATCATCATATAATGTTAATGTTATTATGTACAATGTTCTCTTGGTTCTGCTCACTTCACTTAGATTAAGTTCATGTAAGTCTTTCCAGGATTTTCTCTAATCAACCTGTTCATTATTTCTCATAGAGCAATAATATTCCATTATATTCATATACCATGACTTATTCTCCATTCCTCAACTGATGGATATCCACTCAATTTCCATTCCTTTGATGGTATAAAAAAGGCTGCTACAAACCAAATGCTTATTCTTTAGTAAGTATACTAAGCTAAATAATTCATAGGGTAATAAGCATAAAGGATTTTCAACAGATCAAAAATAACATTTATGATATTCAAGGACTTTGCAAATGAACACAATGATAGCATACTTTAAATTCATCCTGCCATTTGGGGCATTTTTAAAATCATCAAATCTGCAAGAAAAACAACAGTGAAGCAGAACTCTGAGCCAATGACACTTTATTAAAAGCTACATAATCTTCTCTAACAAAGTAGATTTCAGATGTCCCTCAAGATCTGAGATGCCCTCTTCCTCCAACACCTTAGTTTTATACTGCTTGATACCTGGACAATATAGGTGGAGCAGGTAAAAAATACAGTCTGATTGGGGGACAGACCTTGCTCCTGACCTTCCAAGCTCTACATAAAATACCGAATCCCCTTGGTTGAAAATGTGGCAATGAGAACCTTAACAGACTTTCCAGGAAGTCCTACCAAAACTGACGAGCAGGTTCATGGGTTTCATGAGAGAATGTCAAAATATCTACATGGATTGACAGGCTGGTAAAAGTTCAGACCACAGGTTGGAAACCAGGGCCACTTATTGGCTACATACTCATGGTCATCTCCTTATGTTGGGTAATAGAGAGATGAAAAGGGACAGTTTTTTTTTTTTTGTTGTTGTTGTTTGTTTGTTTTTAACTGGAGGACTTTCCATGTAATTGATTCACCTCTATCATGCTGGTTTTGATTACCATGACAAGGAAAAATAAGGGAGTAAGCCTCTAATTAACTTCCTATGATTAAGCAAGTAAAATTAAAATATGTAATTCATAGCTCTGAGCTCTAATATTAGAACTGATAATCACCACCTCTATGGAATCATATTAAACTGATTGATAATGATAGGAATAATGATAGGGTCCAATTAAACATCTATCACACTATCCTGTTCCCTCTTTCTGTCAGATGCCCTACCAACTGAATCTCTAGTTGCAACTATGGGATCCTAATGATTGGCAAGAACTTACTTCATACAGTTTGGTCACCAATTCCACCAATCATATCTACCACCCTCACTTCTATCCCAAACCTAGCATCTATCTCTTGCTCTGGGAACCAATATCAAATCAGCACTTCCATTGTTTCTGAAAAAGGGTACATTATTCTATTGCCTTATGCCTCTTCTTAAGGGTATTGATATATGTATGTATTGTGAATACAAGTATGCATTACATGTTTACATATTGATGTTCATTCTCATAGGTTATCCATGCAACTGTATTTTGTCCTTTCAGGAACAATCATTCTTTATCTACTTGATGTTTTTCCTATGTAGATTATTATGCTAATCTCCTCTCAGTGATTACTATTGTTGTTGTCTGTCCTACTTTCTTGAAGAGGACCCTAACTTCAGAAAGGTGATACCATGATTTACATTTGAATTGCGTTTAAGTCAGGGAGGGTTCTGCAAAGTCATCAGCCTCATTTTCTCCTCTGGAGTCATCTGGGTCCAGTGGCAAGATATGGATGAGAATGACTAGAGATGGCACTGGATGCAGTGGGAGTCCTTGGTCTTCTTAAACTAATTTGCTTATAGTATCTGAAGTCTGAGTTTGACTGAGGCATTGACCATTCAATGATTAAGGGTAGGTAAGAAATGAGTCAAAAATGACCTTTTTACCTAGTCCAAAAAAAAATCAATCTAGGAAGAAACCTCAGGGTTTCTGGCTGGAACAGAAACAATTGCTATTTTCATTAACTCTAAGAAATCTGGGCCTAAGCAATGACCCCTCTGGGCTTGAACTGGGACTCTAAAATAAAGATGTCATTCTAGTTCTCTTCCAGAATGAAATACAATAACCAACCATTGTTGACTAATCAATGAGAAACAGAATGGTTTGAGTTCAAGGCATTTCACTTAAATTCAATTTATTATATTGCTATTTTCTCTTAAATTCAGGTTTACATATGTATCTGTGTATATGTATATATATGCATATGATTTTGGCTTATCACACACTCTCTCACCACTTTATTTTCTGGTTAGAGTGGAACTTACATTTGCAGGAACATTGAGGCCATGTTGACATAGGTAAATTATATCCCCAAAGCAACATAAATAATTCAGGCCCCAAACTCTTATATTTTGGAAAATAGCTACTCTTCCAAATATAATTGTTTTTCTACAGTTATATTTCCCTGGCTAATTATTAAACTCTCCACTTGTCTTTTTTTTTTAAAAGCTTTTTATTTGCAAAACATATGCATGGGTAATTTTTCAACATTGACCTTTGCAAAGCTTTCTGTTACAAATTTCTCCCCCTTGCCCCCCACCCCCTCTCCTAGATGGCAGGAAATCCAATACATGTTAACCATGTCAAAATACTTGACAAATCGAATGTGTATACGTATTTATACAATTATCTTGTTGCACGAGAAAAATAGCATCTACAGGAAAACAAATCTAAGAAGGGAAACATAATGCAAGCAAATATCAATAGAGAGCATGAAAATGTTATGTTATGGTCTACATTCAGATCCCTCTCTCTGGGTGTATATGGTTTTCTTCATCAATGAACAATTGGAGCTAGTTTAAAACATCTCATTGTTGAAGAGAACCATGTCCATCAGAATTGATCATCATATAGTCTTGTTGTTGCCAGGTACAATGATCTCCTGGTTCTGCTCATTTCACTTAGTATCAACTCATGCAAGTTTCTCCAGACCTCTCTGAAATCATTCTGCTGGTCGTTTCTTAGAGAATAATAATATTCCATGACATTCATATACCATAATTTATTCAGCCATTCTACAATTGATGGGCATCCATTCAGTTTCCAGTTTCTAGCCACTACAAAAAGGGCTGCCACAAACATTCTTGCACATGTGGGTCCCTTTCCTGCCTTTAAGATCTCTTTGGGATATAGGCCCAATAGAAACACTGCTGGGTCAAAGGGTATGCACAGTTTGATAACTCTTTGAGCATAGTTCCAAATTGCTCTCCAGAATAGTTGGATCTGTTCACAGTAACACCAACAATGTATCAGTGTCCCAGTTTTCCCACATCCCCTTCAACATTCATCATTTTCTTTTCCTGTCATCTTAGCTAATCTGGCAGATGTGTCTTAATTTGCATTTCTCTGTTCAATAGTGATTTGGAGCACCTTTTCATATGACTAGAAATAGTTTTTAATTTCATCATTGAAAATTGTCTGTTCATATCTCTTGGCCATTTATCTATTGGAGAATGGTTTGAATTCTTATAAATATGAGACAATTCTCTATATATTTTAGAAATGAGGCCTTTATCAGAACCCTTAAATGTAAAGATAATTTCCCAACTTATTGCTTCTCTCCTAATCTTGTTTGTATTAGTTTTGTTTGTACAAAAATTTTTTAACTTAATATAATCAAAATAATCTTATCTATCTGGTGATCAATTAAGAGTTCCAGTTCTTCTTTGGATTCAAATTCCTTCCTTCTCCACAGGTCTGAGAGGTAAACTATCCTATGTTCCTCTAATTTGCTTATAATATCACTCTTTATGTCTAAATCATGAACCCATTTAGATCTTATCTTGGTATGTGGTGTTAGGTGTGGGTCAAGCCCTAATTTCTTCCATACTAG
This sequence comes from Myrmecobius fasciatus, assembly GCA_023553655.1. Lineage (NCBI taxonomy): Eukaryota > Metazoa > Chordata > Mammalia > Dasyuromorphia > Myrmecobiidae > Myrmecobius > Myrmecobius fasciatus. The sequence goes on along the minus strand of JAJPUD010001198.1, from coordinate 454,104 downwards.
TTTCCAATTTTCCCAGCAGTTTTTGTTGAATAGTGAGTACTTATCCCAAAAGCTGGGGTCTTTGGGTTTATTAAACACTAGATTGCTATAGTTATTGCTTATTTTATCCTGTAATCGTATCCTATTCCGCTGATCGACTACTTTATTTCTTAGTCAGTACCAAATGGTTTTGATGACCGCTGCTTTACAATATAGTTTTAGATCTGATACAGCAAGGCCACCTTCTTCAGCCTTTATTATTTTTTTTTCATTAATTCCCTTGAAATTCTTGACCTTTTGTTTTTCCAAATGAACTTTGCCACTATTTTTTCTAGATCTGTAAAATAATTTCTTGGGAATTTGATTGGTATGGCACTAAATAAGTAAATTAGTTTGGGTAGCATTGTCATTTTTTTTTATATTTGCTTGGCCTACCCATGAGCACTTGATGTTTTTCCAACTGAATAGGGTCTGACTTTATTTGTGTGGAAAGTGTTTTGTAGTTTATTTCATATAATTCCGACTTTTCCTTGGCAGATAGATTGCCAAATATTTTATACTATCAACATTTATTTTGAATGGAATTTCTTTTTGTATCTCTTGCTGCTGAACTTTGTTGGTAATATATAAAAATGCTAATGATTTATGTGGATTTATTTTGTATCCTGCAACTTTGCTAAAGTTGTGAATTGTTTCTAGTAATTTTGTAGTTGAGTCTCTAGGGTTCTCTAAGTATACCATCATGTCATCTGCAAAGAATGATAATTTAGTTTCCTCATTACCTACTCTAATTTCTTTTATCACTTTTTCTTCTCTTACTGCCAAAGCTAACATTTCTAATACTATATTAAATAGTAATGATGACAGTGGGCAGCCTTGTTTCACTCCTGATCATATTGGGAATGGTTCTACTTTGTCCCCATTACATATGATGCTTGCTGATGGTTTTAAATAGATGCTACTGATCATTTTAAGGAAAAGCCCATTTATTCTTATACTCTTAAGTGTTTTTAATAGGAACGGGTGTTGGATTTTATCAAATGCTTTTTCTGCATCTATTGAGATAATCATGTGATTTTTGTTACTTTGGTTATTAATATAATTGATTATGCTGATAGTTTTCCTAATATTGAACCAGCCCTGCATTCTTGGTATAAATCCTACTTGGTCATAGTATATTATCCTGGGGATGACTTTCTGTAATCTCATTGCTAATATTTTATTTAAAATTTTTGCATCAATATTCATTAGGGAAATGGGTCTATAGTTTTCTTTCTCTGTTTTCACCCTACCTGGTTTAGCTATCAGCACCATATGGGTCTCATAGAAGGAATTTGGTAGTATACCTTCTGTCCCTATTTTATTAAATAGTTTATATAGTATTGGAGTTAATTGTTCTTTGAATGTTTAGTAGAATTCACATGTAAATCCATCTGGCCCTGGAGATTTTTTCTTAGGGAGTTGGTTAATAGCTTGTTCTATTTCTTTTTCTAAAATGGGGTTATTTAAATAATTTACTTCCTCTTCTGTTAACCTGGGCAATTTATATTTTTGTAGATACTCTTCTATTTCATTTAGATTATCAAATTTGTTGGCATAAAGTTAAGCAAAGTAATTCCCAATTATTGCTCTAATTTCCTCTTCATTGGTGGAAAGTTCTCCCTTATCATTTTTGAGACTAACAATTTGATTTTCCTCTTTCCTTTTTCTAATCAAATTAACTAAAGGCTTATCTATTTTGTTGGTTTTTCATAAAACCAATTCTTAATTTTATTTGTTAATTCAATAGTTTTCTTATTATCAATTTTATTAATCTCCCCTTTTATTTTCAGAATTTCCAATTTGGTATCTAATTGAGGGTTTTTAATGTGTTCTTTTTTTAGCTTTTTAAAATAGTAAGCCCAATTCATTGATCTTCTCTTTCTCTATTTAATGCAAGTAAGAATCTAGAAATATAAAATTACCCCTTATAACCGCTTTGGCCATATCCCACAAATTTTGGTATGTTGTCTCATTATTGTCTTTCTCCTGAATGAAATTATCGATTGTGTCTTTGCTCTTTCACCCATTCATTCTTTAGGATTAGATTATTTAATTTCCAATTAACTTTTGGTTTATTTTCTGCTGGCCTTATATTGTATGCGATTTTTATTGCATCATGATCTGAAAAAGATGCATTTACTATTTCTGCCATTCTGCATTTGATTTTGAGGTTTTTATGCCCTAACACAGTCAATTTTTGTATAAGTTCCAAAGACCTCAGAGAAAAAAGTAAACTCCCTTCTGTCTCCATTCAATTTTCTCCAAAGATCTATCATAACTTTTCTAACATTTTGCTTATCTCCCTAACTTCTTTCTTATTTATTTTGTGGTTTGATTTATCTAATTCTGAGAGAGCAAGGTTGAGATCCCCCACTAGTATAGTTTAGCTGTCTATTTCTTCTTGCATCTCTCTTAACTTCTCCTCTAGGAATTTGGAGGCTATACTACTTGGTGCATATATATTTAGTATTGATATTGTTTCATTATTTATGGTACCCTTTAGTGAAATATAGTTTCCTTCCTTATCTCTTTTAATTAGATCTATCTTTGCTTTTACTTGATCTGAGATAAGGATTGCTACCCCTGCTTTTTTTGTTGTTGTTGTTGTTCACTTGAAGCATAATAGATTCTGCTCCAGCCCTTTACTTTCACTCTATGAATCTCTATGCTTTAGATGTGTTTCTTGTAAACAACATATTGTAGGCTTCTGGCTTTTAATCCAGTCTGCTATCAACTTCTGTTTTATGGGAGAGTTCATCCCATTCACATTTACAATTAAAATAACTAAATCTGTATTTCCTGCCACCTTATTTACCCAAAGTTATGTTTTTCTCTTTCCTTTCCCCTTTCTCCCTTCACCCCTCCCCAGTATTTTGCTTTTGATGACCACCTTCCTCAAACAGTCCTCCCCACTTTAAAGCCCCTTCCCCCTTTTTACACATTTCCCCTAAGTCTTTTATTTTCCTTTCTATTAGTCTATCCCTTTCTTTTCCTCCTTTCCCTCCCACTTCCCTATATGGAGGGACATTTGTCTATGAAACCAAATGTGTCTGATATACTCTTTTAGAGCTCAATCCCCCCCTCCCTTCTTTCCCTCCATTATATTAGATTTTCTTTGCCTCTTCATGAGATTTTACCTTATTTTTGCCTCTTTTTTTAACTTTATTTTACCTCTTTCCCCCTCTTTTTTCTAGTTTGATAGCCCTTCCACCTCTAGTTTCTTTTCATATTATCAAATCAAATTATATCCCCATTCGTTAAGTATACCCATATTAGAAATATAGTCTCAAGAGTTCTTTCTTTTTTACCTTTTTATGCATCTCTTGAATTCTGTGTTTGGAGATCAAATTTTTTGTTCAGATCTGGTCTTTTCATTAGAAATAGGTGAAATTCACCTGTATCATTGAATGACCATCTTCTTTGGAAGATAATGCTCATTCTAGTTGGATAGCTTATTCTTGGCTATAATCCAAATTCCTTTGCCTTTTGGAATATCTGATTCCAGGCCTTTCGATCCTTTAATGTGGAAGCAGACAGATCTTGGGTGATTCTAATTACAGTTCCTCAATATTTGAATTGTTTCTTTCTAGCTGCTTGCAATATCTTTTACTTGGTGTGATAGTCCTGAAATTTAGCTACGATATTCCTTGGGAATTTAATTTTGGGGTCTCTTTCAGGAGGTGATCAGTGAATCTTTTCAATGGCAATTTTACCTTCTGATTTCAAAACATCAGGGCAGTTTTTTTTTCATGATTTCCTGGAAGGTAATGTCTAGGTTCTTTTTTTCATCATGACTTTCAGGGAGTCCAATAATCCTTAGATTGTCTCTCCTAGATCTGTTTTCCAAGTCAGTTGTTTTTCCTAGGAGATATTTCACATTTTTTTCTATTTTTTTCATTTTTTTGTTTTTGTTTGACTGATTCTTGAAGTCTTATTGAGTCATTCACTTGCATTTGTTCAATTCTAATTTTTAATGTATTATTTTCTTCAGTTACATTTTTTTTTTGCTTTTTTTGCTGAGGCAATTGGGGTTAAGTGACTTGCCCAGGGTCACACAGCTAGGAAGTGTCTGAGACCAGATTTGAACTCACGTCTTCCTAACTTCAGGGCTGGTGCTCTAACCACTGCGCCACCTAGCTGCCCCTCTTCAGTTACATTTTTAGCTCCTTTTGTAACTGGCCAATTGAAATTTTTTGTTCATTGCAATGTTTTTCCATTTCACCAATTTTTTCAGTGAGTTGGTGTCTTTTTCCATTTCACCAATTTTGTTTTTCAGTGAGTTGGTGTCTTTTTCATATCTCTTTTGCAGGGCATTATATCCTTCTTGAAATGATCTTGTTTCATTTGCCCATTTTTCTTCTAACTCTCTTTCAGATTCTTTAAGCAATCTTCCAGGAAAGCCTTTGAAATGGGGACCAGCTCATGTCTCCCTTTGTGGCTTCCTTTGGAGTTGCTTTACCTTCATGAACCTCAGGATCTGGGGTCTGTTCTTCTCACTCTCCATAAAAGTTGTCTATGGTGAGAGTTCTTTTTTTGTTTTTTATTCTTTTTTTTTTTTTTTAAAGAAAGCTTGAGGTCTGTTTAAAGCAGAGGAGTGGCAGCTGCTTTAATTTGCCCTGGGGACATTCAGCTGATTGACTTCCGGTGCTGGGCTCTCCTGGCTAGAACCGGTGTTTGTGGTAGGTTACAATCTATCTTTTGCAAAAGGCAGATTTGCCAAAGCACCTGCCCACAATCAGGGCAGAGTGTCCCAAGCATCTCCCAGGGACTTCCCAGATGCTTAGAACCTGCCATGCTGAGTCCCGCTGGGCTTTCTTCCTTGTCTCTCGGAGCTGTACCTCATCTTGGCAAACTGCTCAACCCCCTGCCTGCCTGAAATAGACCTGCTCCGAAGCTCTTCCAAGGTAAATTCTGCTAGGAACGTGTGTGTTGTATTCCAAATATTTGGGGGCGCTTTGACTCCAGAACCAGCTCAGAGGCTTAATCTGCTGTTGGTTTGAGAGAAGGTCAGAGGAGGTCACAGAGAGTCGTGTCTGCACTCCGCCATCTTGGCTCCGCCCCCCACTTGTCTTTTAGATGCCATTGCATATGTATTTATACAAATTCAATAGAGGACAAAACCTTTAGTCCTTTTGATTCACTGTGGTACAACTCTGCAGTAATGGTGCATGATGAGGCCTAGTCTTAATGATGAAATGATACATTTGAAAGCGTTTCAAGCCCTATTTCAAATCTATTTCAAATAATAGATTCTGCTAAAACTAAACACTGAACAAGTACTAATGCTTGAAACATCTAAGAATTATAAGAAGATTGGTATCTCAGAATTTCATTCATAGTTTTAATAGAAAGGGTAAACATTTGTTGACTCAGTAAAACTTTTTAATCTTAATTGTAAGAATTTTCCAAAGTACTGATTAACTCTACAATGGGGATGTGACATAAATGATAGGCAAAATTACAAATAGAGCAAAAACATAATTACTGATGACAAATCTTGAAGTATTCCTGCAGTCCTTTCTTATTCAAATCAAATTTGCCCATTTTGAAATTCTTGATGCATTTCATTTGCAGGTTCTTTTTTTTCTCCAGGAAATCCTGTTTAGCACTAAGTAGAGTATGAGATAGAGAAAATTTTTTCATTTAATAGATCCTAGTTTTAGTAGATATTAACCTGTCTCCAAGACATCCTTACAATATGATGAAATCAGCTGGTTTATGTCTGCCTAATGCTTTGAGCAGAAGCAATTTTTACTTCAGAATTCCCTTCTCCTGAAGAGAGTTTACAATGACAGTGTACATTTATGGATCATTTCAAGATTTACAAAGTACTGTCCTCACTACAAACCTGAAGAATAGGCAGGATAAGTACTGTCATCACCAGCTTTTAACATGAGGTTACTGAAGTGAAGATTTGCCCAGTGTCACACAAGTAAATGCTAGATGTTTTGATTACAGTTGGGGATTTTCTTGGCCAATATACTAGGATGGTTTGCCATTTCCTTCCTAAGTTCATTTTACAGTTAAAGAAACTGAAGTAAAAAAGGTTACGTGACTTGCCAAGGGTCATATAGCTAGTGAGTGTCTGAGACTAAATTTGAACTCTGTTTTTCTGACTCCAGGTCCAAAACTCTCTCCATTGTGCCACCTAACTACTCACATATACATGAAAGGATATATAAAAACTTTCAAATTTATTCATAATAATTTTTTGGGGGGGGGAAGTATTAGCAGCCAAGGAAATCAGAAAATGAAAAAATAAATCTTGCAAATCCAAAGGGATATGGAGGTAGAGCAAAGAATTTAATCATTCAATCCATATTTAGTACTAGAGCAGACAACTAGAACAAATGGCAGAAAAGTATAAAGAGAAAGGTTTTAGAAAATAGAAGAGTTTCCTAATAATCAGGTTGATACAAAAATGAAAAAATGCTAATTTTTTTTTCCAGGATAAGTATTAAAGCAGAGATGTTGGACAGAGGATTCATTCCACTAGCCCTAGAATTGAGTTTTTCTCTAGAGTTTTTTACTTGTCAGAAAATTTTCTAGGAGGATCTGATATTGTTTTTCTTTCAAAATTATGTAATGAAATGTTTTTTGAATGAAGTGGTAAGTATGTGAGGCAGGTATCTTGGCCAAAAAGGGCAGGACTTTCATCAGAGGATGAATCTATTAGGGCCCCACTGAGCAGGAAGGTGCTTACTATGAGTCCTATGTTCATGGGTTTCCCTTGTGTTTACTTTAGATGGCTTTAGAGAAATGTGGGGACAGAATTTGTTGGGCTAAATCTCCATAGGTTATCCAGAGGATAAAGAGGAACTTTAGCCTGGAGTTTTTGAAAAAGCTTATGAAGAAATAACTCTGAATTTACTTCTCTAAGGCAAACAATCTCATAGTGGTGTCTGGCAGCAAGCAGCCTGTGCACACATTTCTGAGTATATCTACCGCTCTGAGAATCTGGGAATTTTAACATTTTATTGAAAGTGGTTTAAAGGAAAATGTTGCGAGGAAGATCACTGTCTGTGACCTCCCTGAGTGGGCTGCCTATGTGGGATGTGCAAGAACTTCCAATAGAGGATTTGCTGCTATTTGAAGTTGCCTGGGAAGTAACTAATAAAGGTTTGTAGTACTTATATAAAAAAAAATTTGGGGGGAGGGGAAGATTAAAAATTATTTCAATAAGAATCAATTTATTGGTAATTTTCAATAAAAGATTCCAAAGAACTTTAACATTTTGCAGTAAGTGTAGTTATTTTGGTAGACAATAATAATTTAAGTAGGTAATTAAGTTTAAGAAGGGGAGTTGAGCACTTTGGAACTAATTTGGAACAGTTCCAAATTCTATTATCCTAATAAAAGTGGGAGCTAAATTTGCATTCACTCTGTTCAAGAATGGAAAATGTTAATACTTATATTAACATAAAGAAACAGTAATTCTCTTCTCATTGATCTGATTACATGAAGACCATTAAAACAAGCAAAAAAAAGAAAATAGGTGTGGTAAAGGAGTTATCTATTAATAATTACTGATACCAGTTTCTTTTTCACTTCATAAAAATAGGATTCACAGTTTATAATGATTTTGTCCTACAGAGATATCATAAACAATTATTAAATTGTTAGCTTTCTTAAGAAATTCTATAAAGACAATGAGAGAATATTGGCAACAATATTAAAAACAAATTTTCCACTCTTTTTGATCATATTTCAAGAATGTGCAGTTGATCTACAAAAGCTTAGAGACTATTCTAAATCTTTGATTAGGTAAATGGCAATGAGAATCTGAATAATTTGAAGATTTCTACATGGGAGAAAATAATAACAAAGCACATGATTTTTATGGTCCCTTCAAGTCTAAGTACCATGATTTTATGGTAAGATGATAACTAATGACAATTACCAGATATAAAGTCCTAGAGTACCTGTTCAGGATTTTCATCTCAAACAGGCTTATAAATATTAATCCATTTAGGTTCTCATCAGCATAAATTTATAAATTAACAAGTTCTACTTATGTAAAGTACTGTGAAATTTCTTTAAACAGTATGAATTGTAATTCTATAATTCATAGGGAGATGGATCTATAGATGACATAGAGTTGGGGAAAACTACAGATCTTTGCATTATGTTTTGTAAAGAAATATGGTATGATGGATAGAAAGTCAGGAAGACATGATTCAAGTTCTGTCTTTGACACAAGAATGTCACAATGTTAGTGTCACAAGCAACTCTTTAAGAATGATGCTAATGATCATGGTACAGGATGATTTCACAGGTCTGGGCAACAATAACAAAAACTGATGTTAACTTAGGACTATGTTATGTTTATAGGATCTTTAAATGACTTCCTTGAAACCTGATGGTGTAAATAATGCAAATACTATTTTCTCAGTTTTAAAGAGGAATAAACTGAGACTCAAAGAGATGGAATGATTTGATCCATGTCATACAAATAAAGAAAGACAGGAATTGGCCTCTTGTGAGTCCGAATTTTGGCTTTTCTTCCACAACACCATGCAGGTTCTCACTTAGAAGTATCTAAACACTTTCTGCCCAAAGTTCATGTTTTCACAGTCAATGTCTAGAGTACATTAATCCCAGGCCCATGCACTGTGTGTGTGTCCAAGGAGTGGAAGGGGAGGGGAATGTTGTTGGCATTGGGCAAGAGCTCAGAGAGGTGGGAAAGAAGGAAGTGGTTCTGCCAGCTGGAACCAAAAGAAAAAGGTGATTTTTCCCCTTTGGCATCAACAATCAGTCCATAAGTAACTCCCTCACTATCCCCCATGCCACCTCCACAATTACCCAAGCTAAACCAATTCTGCCAACTATATCCCTCCATAGAAACACATACAGATGTTTGGAGATATCAATCAGTCAAGTCAGTTTGGAAACATTTTTTTATGCATGTACTATGTGCCTGGCACAGTGCTAAGTACAGGGATACAAAGAAAAGCAAAAGTACAACTCTTACCCTCAAGGAGCTCACATGCTAATGGATGAGAAAGAATAACAAATAAGTGTAAACAAATTATACATTCTAGGCATGGTGACCAGTCAATGAAAAGGCTTAGAAACAGAAATCAAGAAATGGAGGGTTGTAGTCTGGCAAAAATTAATATAGCTAGAATGCTGAGTTTATAGAATAAAATGTAAAAAATAAAACAACTGAGAAAAAGGAAAGAGTAAGGTTGTGAATGATTTTTAAATGCCACCCAGGGCATTTTAGTCCTCAAGACAATAGGGACCCTCTGGAATTTAACAGGACTATGACTGGGTGATCGCCAACCCTAGGACAAACTTCTCTGATCTTCCTTAGTTACTGTTCTGACAAATTCCTTCATAATCATGAAAAATTATGATTATGTAACCAACAACAAGCTTTTCAGGCTTTCAATCCCACTACAGGTGATTTGGGGGAATGAAAGGCATTTAGCTATTATGAAATATTATTACCATTTACTAGTTGGGAAGATCAGGATCATCCCATTAACACATCACCTACATGAGTGAATCCAATCATAGTCTCTATATTTTGTTTTGTAGGTCAGATGGAAAAAATGGTCCTGTAGTTCAGGAGAAATCGATACTATGCTTATGGTGAATGTTTTCCCTAACTCCAACCCTTTCTCTCAATCACATATGGCCATAATAGAGGTGAGGGAGTTATCACAAATGCTTCTGAGAGTATTTGTTGTAAAGGTTGCTTATCATGCTTTCTTTTTTCAACTACAAAGAAACACTCTCTTTTCTAATAATTTGTCAGGTTCATGGGGTTAGGGGGAAAAGAATGTGGAGCAGAAACCATTGAAAAGTATTTTTCTTATAGCAAACCAGACAAGGAATGAATCCTCTTGATAAGAGATCTAGTTTAAAGAAATTAGTCTCATTGAATCCTAAATGTTAACCAGCAAATAAGTTCATTTGCCTTAAAAACAATGAAATATTAAACTTAAAATTAATGAAACTGTTATAAATGTTTTTAAACAGTTGGTGGCATCTATACTGTAATCCAGACCAAGGCAAAAACAACTGCAGATGAATGGGGAGAGAATTATTGTCTGATTGGTCCATACTTTGAGCACAATATGAAGACCCAAGTGGAAGAATGTGAACCTCCAAACCAAGCAATTAAAAAAGCAATGGATGCAATGAATTTGCATGGATGTCAGGTATCCTTAAACACTAAAAAAGAACAAGAAAAATATCCAGCTGATTTAGTGTAATTTTGAGGTCAGTTGAAACACACAAAGTCCCAATAGAAAAGCTCTTTCATATATTCAGTATTAGATCAGTAAAGATAATTTAGTAAAAACAGATTTTTAAGGAACTGAGTAAAGTTACATCCCCTACTATAGAAGGAGCAATAAACAAACCCCTGTCACTATGTAAGTTAGGCTACCTTTCCCCAAAATTTTATTGAGACTATTCTTCAGATTTAACTGGCTTGGGGAACTTCTGATTGCTTAAGTACAAAACAATCACAAGGAGCTCCAAGTTCTGGCTGGTGAAAGGCCATGAACAACTCAAGCCTGAGAGCCCAGTTTAGCTGAATCACCTTGGCACCTCTATGCTATCCTTCTTGCATGTCTTTCTCCTGGTCTGGCTAAGTAAATGCCCTTTTATTAGCTGTTAAATTATCTATGAGTGTCTCATTTTGTTACAATATGAAATATGAAAGGTCCTGAGAAGGTCTGGTCAGAACACCTATTAAAATCTACTTGGTCATATTAATGAGCTACTTTTTTTTTGTTCTGTCCACAATGACGTTGCAATAGATAGAAGACTGAACTGAAATTCAATTTCTGTATTTTGTCATTTTTAAAACTTCTAGTATACTAGTTGCGAAATAGTTCTTTGGGAAAGACAGTATTGCTCATCTTAAAAATATGACTTATAATAATGGAAGTCTTAAAGGTTAAAGGAACCATTCTATACTCTTAAGATTTTTCTTCATGCTCTTCGTTGATTTGTGAGCATGTTATCAGAAGTGACAGGAAAAAACATTTCTTTGGTACAAAGCATTCTAGGCAGCCTAGCTAAACATCTAGGACAAACATTTCCATTTATCTTCTTTTATACAAAGAAGCAAATGTGAAATGCCTGTAAAGGCGATGTACTCTAGGACTTCAGAGAAAGGAGAGACCACTGTGGCCTATGGGAGTATGTGAAAGTTGGGGGAGGAATAAGGGAGAAAGGTTCTGAAAGATTTCACAGAGGAGATGAGTGTTAAGAAGAATCTAGAAAAAAAAAAAAACAAGATTTAGATAAGTCAGAGGAGAAAGGCTGTCTTTCTTAATAGGTCTAACTACATATGAACAATATGTTCTTTGGGACGCTCGGGGGAAAAAGAACAGTTATCCAATTTAATGCATGGGTAGAACTCAGATAATAGAGATGAATGGATAATTAGCAGAGGCTTATTAAGTTGTCTTTTCAAATAGACATTTCACATCAGGCGCAAAAAATGATCGATACAAGTTTCTTTTCAATTTGGAAAATAATTTTCTTCTCAGCAAAAGTTATATTCATTCACTAATCACAAGCTTTTCTTATTTGCATAATGAACAGGTTCATTTTGGAAGGTGGCTCATAGAAGGGAGCCCTTATGTGGTGTTGTTTGACATTGGATATTCTGCTTGGAATTTGGACAGATGGAAAGGAGACCTCTGGGAAGCCTGTCACATAGGAATCCCTTATCATGACCGGGAAGCTAGCGATATGCTTATATTTGGATCGTTAACCGCTTGGTTCTTAAAGGAGGTAGTATTACCAATAGCAATATTCAGATGTGTAATGAAGCTGCTTTCATTTTCAGACACAATAGATTAGTGTACAAGATAGACTTTCCAAGATGCACATGGTCTAAAAGGAAACTGGCAGAAGTAGAAAGAGTATTAGATTAGAGGTTAGTATTAGATTAGAGACATTAGAGATTAGAGGTTAGTATTAGATTAGAGACATGGTTTCCAATCTCAACTCTAGAACTAACTCATGATATTACTTTCGGCAAATAATTTTCTCTCTATAGCTCTCATTTATAAAATGAAGGGGTTAAATTAAATGATATCTAAGATCCTCTCTACACTGAAATTTTATTTTTTCTTTTAGAGTAAGCAAATTAAATGAATATGCAATTATTGGCTGACCTAAGACCTTTTCAAAGGAATTTGAGAAAATTATTTTAGCTGTTGTAAATGCTAGTTTCTGGAACACAGACAAAAATAGAAATACCATGCAATTATATCTTTGTTTGACCCTTTCTCCTGATTTTAGAAAATTATTAATATGAAAACCAAACTAGTATTTTAAATCCTTCCTAAAAGTCCTAGCAATTTATTAGTATGACTTAAAAATTAATCTCTAGGTCATTGTTGTACTAATATAAAAATCAATCCACAGGGTGAAGGAGAAACAAATGTGTAAATGTGGTAATCATCTATGTAAATTAGCAAAGAGGCAATTAGGATTAGTGAATTGAAAACTGACTTTGAAATCAGGAAGACTAGAGACCCACTTCCGCTACTACAAGGGTAAATTCCACTAAATCACTTAAACTTTCAGTGCCCCAGGCAATTCTCCAAAACACTAAGAATGGCCCATCTGCAGCAATGAAAAAAGCTATCACATCAAGGAGCATGAAATAACAGGTGTGGAAAATAAATGCCAGTAACAAAATATCAATGCTATTGTTTTAAATGATCAAAAACAAGTATGTATATTTAATGTTTACAATGCTATTTTAAATTTTGAAAGTAAATTCAATAAGATGTATTTTTTAAATTTCATGGTATTTAATAATGCTAATGATATAATGTACTGAAATGATCTGAGTTATGTTTTTAAGTACAAAGCTTTGATGTCTTTTCAATAACTAGGCAAATTTTTCATCCCAAACTGTAGAAGCATATATGTAAAATTTCAGATTTAGTGCTATATAATATATATTCAGCAATGACTCAGCAACAATAAAAAAGGTCACACTGCAGTGGAGAGATTTGAGGCAGGTAAACTAGTCAGAAGGCCCTTGCAACAATACAGATGTGAGTTGATGGTGGCTCTCACCAGGTGTTGACTGTATAGTGGAAAGAAGGGGAAGTATTTAAGAAATGTTACTAAGGTAGAATCTATAGAATTTTGCAACAGATTAGACGTGAAAAGAGTAAAAGTGAGTAGTCAAGAATGACACCGAAGCTGTGTCTGGGAGACAATGAAAATAATGATACTCATAACAGTGAGAAGGAAAATAAGAAGAGGGAAGGGAATGGCAGAAAAGGCCATTTTTATTTTGGATGTACTGGATGTACCACAAGACATCCAGTTTGAGGCAATTGGCAATTAAAGTTGCAATACTATAAGTCAGGAGAGAGATTATGGATGGAAAAGTAGATCTGAATCATCTGCAGAGATAATTGAACCAATGAGAACTGAGAAGATCACTAAGAAAAATAATAGAAAGCAGAAGAGGGCTGAGTTGGAGTAATTCAAAAATTAACAGGCACGACCTGTTTGAAAAGAAGCAATTATACAGGTAATTAGAAGGAGACTTAGAAAAAAGCAGTGTAATAAAAACCAAGAAATAATTAAGAAAAGGGTGCAGAAAGGTAAAAAAAAATGCACAATTGAGAAAAAGTGTTTAGATTGGGCAATTAAGAGATTATTAATAATTCTGTAGAGAAGAGTTTCAGTTGAATTATGAAATCAAAAACCAGACTGCAGAGTTTAGAAGAGAGGAACTAGAAGCGTTGATTGTATCTGACATTCTCAAGTTCAGCCATAGAAGAGAGGAGGGGTATAGGACAATAACTATAAGGAATGATCAGAACTAATGAAAGTTTTGTTTGTTTGTTTGTTTTTTTTTTTTTTTTTTTTTTTTTTTTTTTTTTTTTTTTTTTTTTTTGCTTAGGCAATTGGGGTTAAAGAACTTGGTTACATAGCTAGGAAGTATTAAGTGTCTGAAGCTGGATTTGAAGTGAGGTCCTCCTGACTTCAGGGTTGGTACTCTATCTAAAAGCGGATAACTACCCCAAGGGTACTTTTAAGAATAGGAAAGGCACGAGTATATTTGTAAACAGAAAGGAAGCAGTTATTAGACAGGGAAATGGTGAAGATTAGTGAGATAATGAAGCTGATGGGAGTATTCTCTAGGGAAAATATGTCATCAGATGGAATCAATCGTGCATATACTGGAGTTTGTCTTGGCAAGTAGAGGTGCCACCTCTTCATGTGAGAACCAGGGTGAAGGAGAAAACCGAAAGGGGAAATCATCTAAGAAGATGGAGCTCATACTCTCAATTTTTTTTTTCAGTGAAATGTGAGGTAAGGTCTTCAACTGAGAGAGGGATGATGAGAGGTACTACAAGAGCCTTAATATGGATGATAAAAATTTGGACTAGTCACTATGATAACTGAGATAAAAAGAGGTGTGTTCAGTTAGGGAGATGGAAAAAGGTTGTCTTGCCACAGTGAAGGTCCAGACAAGCATATGAAACTTAATATAATGTTCCCAGGTAGCATGGTTTTGTAAATTTCTCCAGTTCTGTTCAGCAAAAAGAATGAAGACAATAGATGGTGTGAACACTACAAAGATGGTACTTAGCAAAGTTTGAGCAATGATAAAAGTACAAGGGACTCCAATGTAGATGAGAGAGCAGAATTAAACTGGTTCATTACTAAACTCAAACTCAAACTGAAATGGGGTCCATTAAACTATATATAATGATACCTCTGGGTACAAGTTGATTTAGAAAATCACATGTTAATATTACCTGATTTGATTGTATTTTTATTTGTTTTTAAAAATATTTCTCAATTATATTTTAATCTGGTTCAAACTATACTTGGGAATGTTTTGGGCTGCATATGTCTCAGTTGTAGCATGTTTGATATTAAGGGGTTGAGATAATAAAGGGAGAAAACTGAACTTTGATCATGAGATAGCTTAGAAAAGAATTGAGGCATTGGAGATTATTGTGAGGATGAAGGACAGGATCATATACAAGTCCCTCAATATGGACAAGGGACTACCTTGTACTTTATACAAGGTAGAGAGAAAAAATAAAATGATAAAAGATTATAATTATTAAAGGAATTTTGCAGTTCATGGGCATAAAAGTGAAAAATTTGTGGATGTTAAGGTTAATAACCATTTCTGTGCATGACTGAGGTGGAATGGAAGAATACACAATATTGGTGATGTGAAATGAATAGATTGAGGAATTGGGACTTTAAGGTATTTGGAGGAGTATCAGTATATATGCTGAAAATCCATAGTATGAGGACAGGATTTGTAGTAAAGAGAAAGAATGTGGGCCAGGCACTAAGCCCATTAAGGAAGGACAGAGTGTATCATGGGAATCATTAGATAATAGCTGCCAGAATGTTGATTGGACCATAAATTTAGATTGAATGAACCTCAAAGGGGAAGAGATTTCTGAGATATATTAGTAAGTGCAAGTGTACTTACTTTAAGTATGGTACTGTGAGCATCAATAGGAAACAAGTTTTCTGACTCCCTCAGCACAAGCAGGGAATTTGGGAATATGGGTAAAAGTGCAACTGATGCTGGAAGAGGATGAGAGTCAGGTAAATGTGAAGCTGAATTTTATCAATGGCTGTTTTCCTCTATAACCTTAACCAGTCAATCAACTAATCTCTCAGCAAGCATGAATTAAGTACCTACTATGAGCAAAATACTGTGCTAGGTGCTGAAGATTTTGAAAGTCTTTAACTAGAGCTCATCCTCCTTTGAAAATCATCAGTTAATTTAATAAATATAGGGAAAGTCTGACATCAAAGACAACACAGAAAAGAAACTCTCTGAATTTAATAATGCAGTTTTAGATAATCTTATCACTGGCTAGTCAAGGTCACCTTGTGGTTTGAGGAACTAAAAGGGACCTTTCCCCCATTATTTCACTTTTTTAAATGTGTATATATATATATATATACATTGTCTATCTGTATATCTATACATACATCTTTACTGCTACCCAATCATGTCAGAAGGGAAGTGAAAAAGAATACTTCATTTACAGCTGATTCAAGTTCTGACTTAACTTATTATTTATATTATTCTGACTTATTACTTCTGTGACCTTAAACTTAGTCTCTTTAAGTCTCCTTTTCCTCATTTATAAAGACTTCTTATAGCCCAACATTAGATTCTCTGATCATACATATAATGTATACCTACAAAACGAGTTTTGTATGAGTAAAATTATATAAATGTGTAGATATAAAAATATTTGGAAATTTTAAGTATTAATTTTTTTCTTTCTGTGCCAGGTGACTGACCACGTGGATGGTAAACATGTCATTGTTCAATTTCATGAATGGCAGGCAGGAACTGGACTAATTCTTTCCAGAGCCAGGAGACTTCCTATTGCCACAATATTTACAACACATGCAACACTACTTGGAAGGTACCTGTGTGCAGCTAATACTGATTTCTATAATCACCTTGATAAGGTAAAATAATTCTTTCTTGTTCCTTTCTTCATCTTCTCCTTTTTTATTTTTAATGATGAATGACTAGAGTGATTGATTCTTATTTTGCTGAGACCAGATTGCAAAACTCATTTTTTAAACAATCAGTGTTCAAAACCATGATCCTTCTAGAAAATCAGACATCTAGTAAATGGCATGCAAAACATGGCACAATTGTAATCTTTCAAAGAAAACATCATTTGGAACCATACAATTTAAATCATTTGAAGTATTTAGAAAGTTTGTAGAGGAATTCTGGGTCCATAGTTATGGGATGTCCTCAGCTTCTCCCATTTTTGGTAATATGTTGAGTGTGATGATGTATATCATTATCCTATAAGTTACAAAATGTTCTCAGCTTCTCAATTTTATTGATAATGCAGCTATGGGGGTAGTTAAGTGGCACAGTGAATAAAGTGCTGAGCATGGAGTCAGGAAAACTCTTCTTCCTAAGTTCAAATGTGGCCTCAGATCTTTAGTATGTGTAAACTTAGGCAAGTCACTTAACTGTTTGCTTCAGTTTCCTCATCTGTAAAATGTGCTGGAGAAAGAAAGGGCAAACCACTCTAGTACCCTCCTCCCCAGTGATTTGGGGATATAGCATACACAAGAACTGGTGGAAGTTGGAGGGCTTCTCTCTTTCTCCTGTCCTGGTGATTCTACCTTTATTCACACTCTGGGTATTGAGATTCTAGGCATCAGCTCCTAAATTTGAGACTTCTATCCTCCCAATTCTAAATAAATTCATATGATTGATCAGTATTTTTTTTGTGTCCTTGTAGTCCTTTTGGAGATAAATATGGCATATTGGCAACAGGAAGAAGGAAATTCAAGGAGTAATTCAAAGAGAGCATATCATATGTGCCTTAGTAGTCACACATCTTTTTATACTCTCTTTAGAACATGAACACAACATCATTTTCCATTGTAATTCTATTTGGCATCCTTCCATTTTACTTGATCAGTTGGATGGTTTGCCTTTCTGCATATTTATTTAGTTCTTCAGAGTAATAATCAATCTGGTTCTAATCTCAAATCTTCTAATAGCTAAATCAGGTAAATTATCTCATCTCCCTAATGTATATATTTTTCTCACCTAACAAATAAGGAAGTTATAATAGAGGAACTCCAAACTCTAATAGGTTATGATAGTTCTAGGAATAGTTCTATGCAAAAGAATACAGGTGTGTTTGGGAGTTGGATAGATGGGGATATGTTCAGATAAGAAGGAGAAGTGGCATTTTTATTTTAAAGATATTCTTCATTCAGAAAAGCTCATAACAAAAAAAACTTAGCATTCATAAAGCAATCAGTGACAGCTTCCCTGGATTAAAAAAGGTCAACATGACCCAAAGGTCAGATGATAAACATAAGGAATTAATTTAAAATATACTCATTAAAGAATTTGATAGGCAGCCAGGTCTTCGGAGAATTTTCTAACTGCTTTGTAGAAAGTGATTACTAAGGTCAAACCAGTGATCTGTGACAAACCTGTCATATCTGACTTTTGTGTGAGACAAGGTATCTGCAGGGCACAAGACACTTTTTCTTTTAAAATCGGCCACAACATGGTAAATAATAAGAATAAACTCTAAATCAAAGTATTCCTTGTACCTTTTTAATTGCTTCTCCAGAAATATTTTTCTCAATGTAGATACAATAAAGGACATTCATATTATAATTTTAATTCTTTTAGGAAAAGGAAATAAGCTGATCCTTATTTATTTCATATTGCTTATTTTATATTACTATTATTATTTTAAGAAAATAAAAATAGTATAATACAAACAATGAAAGTTCCTATAATGGGCTTAAATTCTATTTTAGGTGGCATATAGAAGAGCATCAAGTAATATATACACATATATATATATATATACACATACATGTCAAATATATATGTGTGTGTGTGTGTGTATACTTTTAAAATACAGTGGTACCAAGTTTATTGTTTAGTTTCCCTTTGTAGGAATCTGAATCATCCCCATAGCCCCATTTAAGTTGAGTAGAAAGACAAACTAAGGTATGATAATAGATAAGCACAAGAAAAATATTCAACTTTTAAATAGATTGAAGGAATGAATTTTATGTTATTTAAGAGGTAATTAAAACTGATTAAAATTGTTTTATTTACCTCTTCCTGGGGCATTATCATCTAAGGGAGCATTGTCAGTTTGTAGCACACTTGTGAAATTTTTTTCCATTAAAACTTTTTTATTTAAAGTTTTGAGTTCCAGATTCCATTCTTTCCTCTCTCTCTCCCATCCCTGAGATGCCAAGAAAGATAGAAATTATTCATGTGCAATCATGGTGAAACATTTCCCTGTTAATCATTTTGCACAAGAAGATTCAAATAAAAGAAAAAAAAGAAAATGAAAAATAGCATGCTTCAGTCTATATTCATACACTATCAATATACTTCATCATTAGTCCTTTGGGATTGTCTTGGATCTTTGTTTTGCTGAGAATAGTCACTAAGTCACTCACAATTCTTTAAAATCATTCACATATTGCTATTACTTTCTATAATGTTCTCCTAGTTCTGTTTATTAAACCATGCATTAGGTCAAGTAAGTCCAGATTTTTCTGAGATCATCCTATTTGTCATTTCTTATAACACAATAATATTCTGTTACAATCACATACCACAGCTTGTTAATCCATTCCCCAGTTGATGGGCATCCCTACTATTTCTAATTCTTAACCACCACAAAAAGATCTATTATAAATTTTTTTTGTACAAATAGTTCCTTTCCTCTTTTTTTGGATATCAATACCTATCAATGATATTGCTTAAAAGGTATACACAGTTTTATAGCTTTTTGGGCATAGCACTAAATTGCTCTCCAGAATGGTTGGATCAGTTTATAACTGTACCAACCCTGTGTCAGTGTCCCAGTTTTCCCATATCCTCTCCTACATCCAACATTTTCCTTATTTGTCGTATTAGCCACTCTGCTAGGTATGAAGTGGCACCTCAGAGTTGTTTTTATTTTGCATTTCTCTGATCAATAGTGATTTAGAGCATATTTTCATGTGATTATAGATAGCTTTGATTTCTTTGTTTGAAAACTGCCTGTACATATCCTTTGAGCATTTGTCAATTGGGGAATAACTTATATTTTAATAAATTTGACTTGGTTTTCTATATATTCGAGAAATGAGGCTTTTATCAGAGATACTCACATATGTGAATTTGTTAAGACAAAGAGGAGTCATTTTTTTCATCTTTACCTCCCATTTAGCTGTCCATCCAACCTCCCAACCATGATGACATAGGAATCTCTCTATACCAAAAAGAAACCTCATACTTTCTTTCATTTTTATGGTCCGTTGTCTTGAATGTACATAAAGTTAAAGATAAAAAGATGGGGGTAGTTCTGTTTCAGAGGGAGGAGAGGTAGAAGCAAATTTAAATATCAGCGCTCTTGATTTTGTTTTACCACTTCCAATAAAACCTCAGGATACTTATGCCTAAATAAAGGATTACACCTCAGGCAGTTAGTACATTAGCTAGAGTACTAGGCTTGGAGTTAAGAAGATCTGAATTCAAATGTAGCCTCAGATACTAGATAGTTATGTGAATCAGGACAAATCACTTAACCTGTTTGTCTCAGTTCCTTGTATACCAGCGAAAGAAATGGCAAACCATTCCAGTGTCTTAATTAAGAAAACCCCAAAGACAAAATCCATGGACTCGTGTAAGATTGGACATGTATCAATTCAATCATCAGCTCAGCAACAATTGGTATCTAAATATGGCCTTGCCTTGCTATACTGTTCTTGTCCCTGCTTTCTTTTCTATATTAAGCCCACCTCAGCCCAGCTCCTGAAATATTCACATGCTATCATCACCTCAAATTTTCTGATAATTATACTGATCAAGTACTTACTCAAAGCCAGCTCCAATTAGTCATTCTCAATACAGAATTCAGATAATAGAGCTTGAAGTAATCTGAGATATCATATATTCCAAACCACTTGTTTCAAAGATGAAAAAAAAAAAAAAAAACCTGAGGTCCTTAAACAAGTGGATTATCTTAGGTCTCAGAATGATCATTGATAGGGCAAGAAATTAGAATTCATCTCTTCTGATTCTCAATCCAATCACTTTTAGAACTCTTTTTGTTACTCTACTTTATTTCTCAATAATTCAATTTGTTCATTTTCCTCCTGATTCTTATGATCTCTTTTTTGGGAGTTTTATTGGTAAAGATACTGGAGTAGTTTGCCATTTCTTTCTCCATTTTACAGATGAAGAAATTTAGGCAAAAAGAGTTAAGTGCCTTGCCCACAGCAAGTAAGTGAATGAGGTCAAATTTGAACTCAGAAAGATCAGAAAGATCTTGACTCTGGACCCACTATGCACTTAGCTTACCATTCTACTGCATGTATCTGACCAAATCAGTAATCCAGTTCAGAGTAAGGAAGAAAGGTAAAACTGACATGACCCATGTTGATGGGTACCACCATGAATACTTGCATGACCCATGTTGATAGGCAACTTTGCCCTTATTGGTAGTGTTGGGAGTAGAGACAGATTGTTGGTTGCTATTTAATATAAGTCTAAGATTTTTTTGCTGCATAAAATTGCATTTGAAACATTCTAATAATCCACTCAAATGGTAAAGAGCTATGATTCAGGACATATCAGGCCAAAAACACTAACTTATTATAAGCAACAGCTCCTAACCAGGAACCTACTGTATACCAATGAATAAAGTGGTAGGCTGATTTTCCACCTACATGCATCAGTGAACCAAGTATGTTACAAACTGTACTCACTGAGTTTCTAAGTGGCAGAGGTATCTTTAGATACCTCTTTAGTTAGTTATATAGAGCAAGAGGCATTATTTTCACTTTAAAGGTGGATTTTTAGTATCTGCCATGCCATGTGACCTTCAGCAAGAAAATTGACCTTCCTCATCTTTTATTTCCTTATCCACAAAACAAGGGGAATCCTTATAGTTACAATAGGCTGTGAGCTCCTAGCATTACCAAGCAAAACTTAAAAATAACAAAATTATAGAAGGAACCTCATTAGAGTGATAAAAAGGCAGTGATAAAGTTTAACATTATCCACCATGACATATAAACTTTTTATATTGTTAACACATAAAAGAACTGCTACTCAAATAAAAGTGAAACAATTTTTATAGACTCTTAAGAAAGTTGGAAAATAGTAGAATCTAACAATTTATTTCTCTGTGAATAGTTAATAGTAAAATGCTTTACAATTAATTTAATGAAGCATAAAGTTATCATGCAGGTCATAAACTTAGGATAATCATTTTACTTCTATGAAATATGATTAATGATTATTTCATATGCTGAGTTGAATTTTAGCCTCTAATGTTTATGGGCAATATCCTCAGATATTATGAGAGCTTAAGATCTCAAGGGAAAGAAATAGTATAATTTCTTTTTTTAAGTATGGGAAATGAATGTACTAGGCAATTACAGAGTATTAATATTATATGTCAATTTTTTGCTAAATAGTTTAAATAGGAAGTTAAAAAAATAATTTCTGTAGTTCCTGAAAGGTTTTTTAATTACAAAACTTCCTTGCCAGCCTGGTAAAGCTTAAGAATCTCTTCTCAGAATTTTGTTTTGAAATCATAAAATAAAATATATAGAATTCCAAAGGAAACCAATAATATTGAAATACAGTTATCAAAGTATATTTTTAAAAATAGGCTTAGAGGGCTCAATTTTGAAACCCCTGATTTTGCTGAACCTTCAAGAACAACATCTTTGATCTCATTCTAAAAAGTAAGGTTCTTTTTTTCTGTATTTGATTTAATCTGTTTAAATGACTTTCTGTATGTCTGTGGACCTAAGACTTCACAGAGTAAGAATTATTACTAAGGAAGGGGAAATATGGAAGAGTGTGTGTGTGTGTTTGTGCATTGGTAGGGGTGTTGTGTGGGGATGTCTAGGGGAGATGTAGGGTGACTTTAAGAGGAAAGAGGCAACTGATAGGCATCAGAATGAAAAGGAAAAATGGCATTTTTCTGGATGCCCATACATTATTTTTCATATTACAAGGTAAATACATTAAAAATGTTTATAATATCAGAAATCTATATATTAAACATTTGAAAGATCTCTTTAGATCAATTATCCATATTTTATAACTTAAGAAACACTATTCACCTACAAGTCTGGGGGTCATAGACCTTGATAACTTCCATATTCTACATAAAGAAGGGCTAATATATCCCAGTGATTAGGTGAACAGTGAGACACTTGCTTGGGAGCAGAAGGGATATATTTCAAATATTGAAGTGAATAAGAATAAATTTTTTAAAAATTATGATTCAAGTCAGATTGATACCAGTTTATTTTATTTTTTGCTGAGGCAATTGGGGTTAAGTGACTTGCCCAATGTCACACAGCTAGGAAGTATTAAGTGTCTGAGGCCAGGTTTGAATTCAGATCTTCCTGACTTCAGGACTGGTACTCTATCCACTGCACCACCTAGCTGGCTCAATACCAGTTTATTTAGAAGACTTAAGTTAAAAGGAGTGAGATGAGAAAGAAAAGCAGTTGGGGAGAAAGGATACAGGCTAGTAATTTAATGTCAGATTAGAAGAAAATATAACAAAGTATGTCAGGGAAGTGAATTATCAAGCTCAATCAGTCTAATGTTTTTTTTTTTTTTATCATAGTTGTTTATTTATGTAGGAATGCTCTTATTTACACATGGTCATAGTTAGAGTCTGAGAGGACCTCTCTTAATTCAACCCTGCTCTCCAGGCCATGTGCTCATATAATAAATCTCAGGGTCACACCTGGGGTGGAAATTGAGTCTTCCCCTTAAGGTGACAACATCCAGGGGGTCGCTGATTCTCCATCACCATTGTGGTTCTCAGACAATCTGCACTGCCTGGTACAACTATTCCTGATCTGTCACCTGACTCTAGACCATCATTTTACACTTAAGGCCCCATTACCAAGGACCTTACCATTACCAAGAAGCTTATCTATTGGGACCCAACTTTATCTATTAGTGGGCTTCTATTCTAATGCCCAGGAAAGGCCATATGTTAGAGATGGATGGGAGGACAGGCCCATGAACAGCCTGTCTTGGTAAGATAAGGGTATCTATTGGCTAATACATTAGTTTTCCATAAACTGGAGAGTTTCATATGTATTTCTGTTAGCACTAAGAGTTTTATTTTTGGTGCTGGAATATAAATTGAAACAATATGCAATTTAGATTTATTTCCTGAAGCCTTCAGCAGGAGAGTGGGCTTGTCTGGGGCTTGGTTTATAAATCCCACTCCTCTCCCACCTCCACCCAATTAAATTTTCCTCT
Organism: Myrmecobius fasciatus; assembly: GCA_023553655.1. Taxonomy (NCBI): domain Eukaryota; kingdom Metazoa; phylum Chordata; class Mammalia; order Dasyuromorphia; family Myrmecobiidae; genus Myrmecobius; species Myrmecobius fasciatus. The sequence continues at coordinate 430,277 of JAJPUD010001198.1, read as the reverse complement.
AGAATGAAGAATTCCTACTCATGGTTCTGATAAGACTTGAAACATCCCAGACACTTTTTGCCTTATCAGAGCGCCTCAGACAACAAATGCAATGAGAAAGGTTTGTTCTGCTTCTGTGTGGGAGGTTCAACAAATGTGTGTCCTTTGTTTAATAGTTTGATATAGACAAGGAAGCTGGAGAGAGACAGATTTACCATCGGTACTGCATGGAGCGAGCTTCTGTTCATTGTGCTCACGTGTTCACCACGGTTTCTGAAATCACTGCCATAGAAGCTGAACACATGCTGAAAAGAAAGCCTGGTAATTGTCATCTACATGGTCTGTCACAGGGCTCCGAAGCTGATGGATAAAGTGGTGGAGACATGGAGGGATGGAGAATGATATGGGACAGTGGGTGGAGTGTTGGGCTTGACATCAAAGAGATCAGAATACAAATCCAGACTCAGATATTTACTATCTGGGTGACCCTGACCAAGTCACTTAATCTCTGCCTGCCTCTGTTTCCTCATTTGTAAAATGGGAATATTAGCAATAGTTACTTCTTAGGGTTGTTTTGAAAATAAATCAAATATTTGTAAGACATTTTTCAAAACTTAAGTTGCAATATGAATTCAAGTTATAACTATTATTATTATTATTACTTTCATTCACATCCATGTATTCAATTATAGATGATTGTTTATACAAAATACCATTTTATACCATTGTTGTCGTGGTTGTTTAGTCATTTCAGCCATGTCTGGTTCTTTATCACCCCCTTTTGGGAGGGTTTCTTGGCAAAGATACTGGAATTCTTTGCCATTTCTTTCTCTAGCTTATTTTACTGATCAGGAAACTGAGGCAAACAGAGGTAAGCCCAGGGTCACACAATTAGTAAGTGTCTGAGGATGGACTTGAACTCAGGTTTTCCTGGTTCCAGACCTCATACTCTATCCACTGCACCACCTAACTGCCCCATTTTATACCACATAAAGTAGTATAAAATACCATTCTCTATGCATATATATAGGATAATATATACTTAGGCATTTAGATGCATTTCTGAGATCATTTACATGGATGCTCTCTTCCTATGCAGATCACAACATCTCTACCTTTCTCATGTTGGATAATTTTAATCCATGTTTTTCAATAAATTCTTCAGAAAGGGCCCACTATTCTCTGCAATCCTTCCATTATTTTTTAAAAAAAATATCTTAAGGATAGTAATGCAATAACTGAACTCTCTTATTTCATCTTATTTTCATTTTGTGATTGCCTTATCTCTTTTTGTAAGCAGATCTTTAATGATGTCCTTTGGTTATACATATCATGTATGTAATTCTTATTTTCTGCAGTATTTAATGGAAATTATTAGATTTCATCTCTCTTTTAGATTATATCTTTAAAGGCAGAGACTATCTTTCTTTTTATTAATTATATTCCCAGCATTTAACACTGTTCCTGGCACTTAGTAGGTACTTAATAAATTATTGTTGAATTGGATTAGAAATCACAATTAAATTGTCTCTGTTATAAAGTGAATTGTCACAATGAGTTTAAGCCAGAAAATTTGATTTAAGGAAATTTAAGCCTGGGCCTCACCTGAAAATGGAAATCAAGATTACTTTTTTAAATAGGTCAATCACTGTGAGAACACTCTATTCTTGGCTTCTCCCTAGCTTTTCGGTTTTCTTACACCTTATTCCCCTACACATGCTCTATAATCCAGTGACAATAATCTCCTTGCTTTTTTTCAAACATGTCCCCCTTCTTCCAACACCATGCATTTTCACTGGCTATCCCTCAATGCCTGGATTATTCTTCCTCTTTCTCAGAGACTCCTGGCTTCTCTGGTATCCTTCAAGTCTCAGCTAAAAATCCCAGTTTCTTCAAGAAACTTTTTTTGACCCCTCTTAATGCTAATACATTTCTTTTGAGTTTATCTCCAATTTAGTCAGTACATATTTATTTGTATATAATCAATTGAATGTTTCCTCATTCATTAGGTGGTAAGCTCTTTGAAAGGAGGGATTTTTTTTTTTTTTACTTTCTTTGTCTTCCCAGTGCTTAGCTCCATATACCTGACATAAAATAGGCATTTCATAAATGCTTATTGACTTGACTCCTACATTCTTCAATTCACTGTATTTGTTCTTGCATCTTCAATAACTTACTATGTGCCTAACATGGTGCAAGGCCTGAGATGTGCAAATACAAAGAACAAGACAATCTCTACTTTCAAAGAACTTACATTCTTCCTCTTCAGCTGCCCTTTCATCTGGATTTTACTCCTCTACTTCACTGAATGCTGGATAGTATGATGTATATAAAAAGCGCTTTGAAACAACACAAAAATGTAAGTTATCAACATCATTATTATTGTTATTATTGAGCCTACTCTAAAATCATCAATGACTACCCTATTACCAAATATATAATTCCCTTTTCTCTCTATGAGAAATACACATAGTATTTGTTTCTAGTACTTTTCTTAAAAATAATTCTTCCTTTGATTTCTGTGACTGATTCTCCTTAAGGCTCTCTATTTCTTTCTTCTTTCCTTAATTGGATCCCCTTTCTTCTCTTTACTCCTAAATTTAAGCTCGGTTCTTAGCCTTATCTTCTCTGTGCATATTCCATGAATGGGCTTCAATTATTCCAACTTTGAGCAAGTCTCAAATCTCTATCTCTATATCTTTTGCCTCTATCTATATCTGTCTTACCTCTATAACCCTACTTTTCTTACATTCCCGTCTCTTATTTCTAATCATTTTTATCTAGTGGATAATTTTCCCTTATATATCATCTCACAATCATTATCACCTCACACATTGGTTATTTCAGAATCTTTTAAGTCTACTGACTTCCTGACTCCACTTTCTCTTCCCTTTCCACTCTCTTCCATCTTATATACTATTTCCAGATTAATATTCTTAGAGTACTTTTATTACTGTTAATCCTTCTACTTAAAAATCACAATTGTCTATTGTCCACTGCATAAAATCTAAACTTCATAACTTCTCCATAATTCTCCACAATTTGGCCCCAAAATAGTTTTCTACCATATCTCTGACTACTCTTTTACATGTACCATACTTTTCAAATAAATGGGATTAACCTTTACTTCTTAATCAAAGTTTTCACTTTTATACACAGCTCTCTCTTTGTTTATTTCATTTGTGACATTCCCCTCACTATCTCATCCTTTTGAAATTTTATCCAATTTTCAAGGCTCAGCTCAAATGCTATTTAATCCTTTGTCTCCTATGTCAAAAGTAAGCTTTGCCTCCTATGAAATCCTCTTGCTTTTTGTTTTAACAATACTTATGACATTTACTATAGCTAGTCTCAGGTTACATTTATTTGTGTACATATCTTATCTCCCCTGTTAGTTTGAAGGTTACCTGTGATAAAGTTTTGTGTATTAGAAAAATGCCTTGCACACTGTTGTTGTTCAGTAAATGTTCAGTGAATACACACATTACTCTATGACTGAATAACTTCTTAACAAAGTCTTAGAATAGTAGTGATAGTGAAAGAGCCCTTTCTTAATTTGTCATTGTAGAGAATCAGTGAGACTACTATGCTTTTTTTTAAATGGAGGAAAAAGAACAGGCTAAAGAGAGAATCAACAAGATGTGGCAATGGATTGGATATGTTATAGAGGGAATGTGGGAAGTTGAGAATGACTTTCAGATTGCAAACTTGGGTGACTAACTAGAAGTATGATAATGCCCTCAAAACAGGGAAATTCTGAAGAGTATTGAGTTCTGAGGGAAAGATAATTACTCTTATTTTGGAACAACTGAATTTTATATGCCTATGAGACATGTAGTTTAAAATGTCCAATAGGAAATTGGTAATGTGGGACTGAGGCCCAGGAGAATGACTAGGACTACAAAGATCTGAGAATCATCTGGTAGAAATAATTGAATTCATGGTTATTCATGAGAAAGTGTGAGTGTATATAGAGAGATGAGAGAGAATGTCCAGAGAGAAAGATGAGAAGAGGGTCAAAGAAAGAGCCATGGGAAATACCCACAGCTAGGAAGTGGCTTGTGGATGATGATTCAACAAAGGAAATAGAAGAAATAGCTAGACAAGTACAAGGAAAACCAAGAGAGAGTAGAGTCACAAAACTCCAAAAAGAAGTAATATCTAGGAGAAAATAGTAGACAGTGAAAAATACTGTAAGAGGTCAAGAGGATGAAGATTAGGAGGAAAAAATCCAATACAGTTGACAAGTAAAGGATCATTGGTAACTTTGCAAAGAGCAGTTTCCATTAAATGAAGGGTTAGAAATCAGATTACAAAATAAAAGGAAAGGAGAAGTGTCCCTGTCCTGTCCTCAAAGGGGTTTATTTGTGAAAGAAAGAAGAGATACAGAATGAAGTCTTACCTCTCTATTTTATGGTAGGGATTATAGGGTTGAGCATGCTTTTAAAAAATTGAAGACATCTGAGTATGTTTATATGCAACAGGGAATGAGACAATAGGGAAAGATTGAAAATTGGAAAGAAATGTCAGGTTGATATTGTGGGAGAAAGACAGGATAAAATAGTATAGGGATTAGTCTTGCTTAGGAAGGAGAGGGACTATCTTTTAATCAGAGACAAGTACAAAAGAAGAGAATTGGGGATATTGATAGTTTTTGAGTTATGCAATTCAATATAAGTTTCTATATAATTTTTGCATGGAAGAAAAGAAGAGGCACTAATACATAGAAAAAATATATATACAGAGAGACAGAAACAGAGTCAGAGAGAGGGAGAGAGGAAGAAAAAGAGGGAGAGGTAGATAGAGGGAAAGCGAGAAGGAAAGAGAGTGTAAGGGAGAGAGAGAAAGGCAAGAGTAGAACAATTGCTTATATTTAGGCCATAGCAATATAATAATTATGGTAATACTAAATTTAGGGATAATAATAAAGCACCAGAAAGTATTGGAAAGTAAATAAATACTGAAAAAATGAAAAAGGAATAAAAATCTTAGAGTTATTATACAATCAAAGTAATCTGGGCCCAGATCCATGTGAGATAACATCATAGCATAGTAGAAAGACCAAATCTTCAAATTCCTGTTTTTTCACTTCTGAGCTATGTGGCCTGCCACTTAACTCCAATTGTAAAACAGGGAGAGTATTTCATACGGTTGTCAGGAGAAATGGGAAAATGTATGTGAAGTGTTTTCAGACCTTAAAGTCTATATGAGTGTTAATTACTATGGTTCAAATATAGAATCAGAAGGCAAATGGAGTCTCGAAGTTTGATTCTGAAATCTTTATGACCAGTGACATTTCACTCAATTTCACCTCTGACTAGTGAGAGAAAGGTTAGGACTGAAGTTGTGAAATCCTTGGATACTCATAACATAAAAAGGTCAATGGATTTTTGTTGATTATTAAACCAGAAAGGCTTCCCCAAGGGCATTCTTCTTAATTCTGGCCTCATCTATTTCAGCTGTGCTTGTATTTTTATTCTAATCTCCCCAACTCTCAAATTAATGTTACAGTAGCAGCTGTAAGTGAGTGAATGAAGGACTACACAATGAAAGAGAAAAAATCTGAGTTACAAGGCAATTAACCTTTTAATAAGTACCTACTGTGTGCTTGGTACTGGGGACACAAAAGACAAAGTCCTTATTTTTTGAAAAGCTTACATTCTACTGAAGTAATATTTTAGATAAAAATTCAATGAGACTGCCAACAAAGTACACTACCAATTTTTTGAGGTGCTGAAAAGCTGGAAGGTTTGCCTCTAAGGTGGGGATTTACCTGAATTTAAAAATTTTTCTTCAGGGAATCAAATCTAAAGCACCCTCTCACTGGGCTAATATTCTTAAAGAAGGCTTGCAGCCTGGTGGTGAGTGAGAAGAGCAGAGAAGAATGGAATAGGAACTTGAGGATTTCCTCTTGATGAATGAATATCTCAGCTGTTTCTCAGGGCTATTTCCAGTGGATCAAGAAGGTTATGTGACTGGCTCAGGGTCACATAACTACTAAGTGTCTGAGACTAGATTTAAACTCAGGTCTTCCCAATTCCAGTGTATGATTCTATCCATTGGACCATCTATTGCCCCCATTATACTTATAGTCCAACCTCCAAGAAGCTGGTCACATCATGTAAAACTTTTTAAATATAGGGTCTAAAGCAGGTTGAGAGCAACCAACAAGCCTCAAATTCATTGGTGAGTTAGGCAGATGACCATCCTTAGCATGTGAAGATTTCTATGGCTTAGTGGGTGAATGAGAACAATTTGTTCCAATAGCCATGAATGCAGTGGAAGCCCTAAGAGATTAGTCAGGTATTGAAGATGCTAAGGTCATCCACTGCATTCCAAGCCATCCTCAGTCATCTTGACTTTTGTCTTGCCATTGGACTTTGGTGACTTTGGAAGACATAGTGAGGCTGACAACTTTGTGCAACTCTGTCTCACTTAAATTTAATTCACGTACAAGTCAGGACATCATCAATGATATTAGTGGTCCTCTCCAAAACAAAGCAAACAGTGAAGGTCAATAAAGTAATGGGAGAAGATTAGGATGGCCAAAATTAGGAAGATTAGATTGGACTCTATACCATTTTCAATAGAATCTAGGGATACTAGAGACAGGCATCTCTCCATCTCTCAACAGCCTTACCTATAATACTCCTCAATAACTCCCAGCAAGTTGCGGGGAGGGAAAATAAACTTATATCCCGAATAAACCATATATAGCCTAACCAGCCCCTTCTTAGTGAGAAGTTAGAGATTGAACTATCAATCAAGAGATTTACCTATATGTCTCCTCCTTTCTATAGCCCCAAACTTAGAAGCCATCTATACTTCATTTCATTTCCTTCTCATTCAACTCTTTGTAATATGGCTTCCAATCTCACAACCAAATGGAAAGGCTAGCTCCTAAGTTTTTAAGCCTATTCAGTGCTGAATCCAAGAACTTTTTCTAAGTCCTTGTTCTTTTCATGATTATTATTGTTTTCCAGATCAATTGTTTTTCTTATGAGATATCTCACAATCTCTTCTATTTTTTCATTCTTTATATTTTGTTCTGTTATTTCTTGATCTTGTAACTTCACTGACTTCTTCTTTCCCAATTCTAATTTTTAAGGAGTCATTTTCTTCCTTAAGATTCTGGATCTCCTTTTCCAGTTAGTTGATTTTTGTTTCATAATCTTGTTTTTCTTGGATTATTCTTAATAAAAAAAATTGTCCTTAGTCTATCTCATTTGATTTTAAAGGTTTTTTTTGAGTTCTTCTATGAATTCTTTTTATTCAGATGACCATTTGACATTACTTTTTGAGGTAGGAGAAGCTATTTTATTACAGATTAAGAAAAATAGAAAAGGAATACAAAACAAAATAAAAGAGAACATTGTTATGTGTCCTGCAAAACATTAGGGAAGATTAAAAAATATGTAACAACAAATTTCTAGTTCAAGAAAGTATATATATATAAAATATATGTATATGTGTGTGTATATATATTAGTAGAAGAAAGGATGCTTCCCCATCCATCTGTCTTTCTCCCTCCCCTTTATTTCTTCATAGATTTTTGGAGGGTGTTATACCCTTATTGTGTATGTGTATATATATATATATATACACATACATATATATATATGCATATATATGGTGTATTGAACTCATTCCCAATGTGAGTAGGTTTTCAGAACTATGAGCCTTCCTCCCTCTTCTAATGCCCTACCCCCAATGCTTCTGTGTCTATTCTTCCTCTGCACCTCATTTGTATAACATGATTACTATTTTTACCTTGACTCTGCCAGTCTTTCTTTTGAGTTTATCCTATTGTTGAAATGAATCTTAAACATATAGTATACATTTTCCCATGTAAAAAAAAACAAACAATTCTATGTTTAATCAGTTTGTTCATGTTAAATTCCTCGAAATTAACCTTTCATATTGATTGTTAAATTTTCTGTTAAGTTCAGCTTTGGTTGACAAAAAGTCCTGAAAATCTGCAGGTTCATTAAAAATCCATTTTTTTCTCATTGATAATTATAGATACTTTTGCTGGATATGATATTTTTGGCTGTAGGCCTAATTCTTTTGCTTGTCTCTAGATATGATTCCAAAAACTGTGGTCTTTTATTGTAGCTGCTGATAAGTTTTATACAATTCTAATTGTATGAGCTACTATATTGTTGATGGCAATATTAAACATGTAGTATACATTTTCCCATGTAAAAAATAACAAAAATTTGTCTATGTTTAATCAGTTGTTTCATCTTAGATTCCTACAAATTGATCTTTTATAGTGACTCTTATATGTTAAATTTTCTATTAAGTTTGGGTTCGGTTGACAGAAAGTCATGAAAATCTGCAAGTTTGTAGAATGTTTATTTTTTTCCATTCAATATTATAGATAATTTTACTGGATAGGATATTTTTGGCTACAGGCCTAGTTCTTTTGATTATTGGTAGATATGATTCGAATACCTGCAGTCTTTTATTGTGGCTGCTATCAAGTCCTGTACAATTCCAATTGTAACTTCAACATATTTGAATTGGTTTTTTTGTTGTTATTGTTTTTGTTTTTGCAAAACTTTTTCTTTGATCTGGGGTTTTTGAAATTTGGCAATAATTCCACAAAGAATCTCATTGAGATGGTAATCAGTGGATTATTTCTATTTCTACTTTCCCCTCATGTTTTATCACTCCAGAAAAATTTTCTTGGATTATATCTTGCATTACTGTGTCAAGGTTTTTTTTTTTTAATCAGTCACAACTTTCATGCAGTCCAATTATTTTTATATTTCCTCTTCTTGATCTCTTCTCCAGATTTGTCATTTTTCTTATAAGATTGCTTCATATTTGTTCTATTTTTTATTCTTTAGAATCTGCTTTGCTATTTCTTGGTATCTCATAGCTTCACTGGCTTCCCCTTGTGTAATTCTAATTTTCAAAGAGTTGTTTTCATCTTTGAGATGCTGCATCTTCTTTTCAAGTTGATTAATTTTTTTCATAATCTTGTTTTTCTTGGATAGTTTTTATTATTTTTAAAGTTTTTCTTCAATGTTTCTCATTTGATTTTTAAATTTTTTTTGAGTTCTTTTATAAATTTTCTCTGGGCAGGGAGCCATTTCACATTATTCTTTGGGGTAGAAGAAGCTCTTTTTACTTAAGTATCCTCCTCTGTATATGAAGCCTGGTCTTCCCTGTTCCCATAATATATTTCTATGGTGGCTTTTTTCTTCTTTGCTGGTTCATTGTTTTTTTTTTAAATAAGAGATATTAGTGTAAGCACTTCTAATCCTGGAGTGGGGGGGTTGGTGCTTCTAGCTTCACTTAAGCTCTCCCTTTTGACCTAGAACCTTAAACCAAGAGCTCCATCCTCCAGCAGGTGCCTGCGACTTATAGAGTCCCTTCCCCACTGCATTTGCGCTCACTGGGTGAGGGTTCCTTCTGCCCCACGGCATTGTCTCAGCAGCACAGCTGAGCCTGGTGTTCCTAATTAGCCAAGGTTCCCTCAGTGTCACCCCACTCAGACTCCACAATTGTCTGGAGGTGAAAGTTTCTGTAGTTCAGGCTGAAGCTCCAGCCACACTCAGGTAGCCCCAGAGTTCCCCACTAGATGTTTCTCTGGAGCTAGCCTGGAGGTGTTTGTACTTCACATGGGTTAATCCCATTCTGGGGTCTTTCTTCAGATCTTCTTGGGTTGTACTAGGAGGACTCCAGTTCTGCCCCAAGTCTTTTTGATTTTTCATGAGTCTATGTTTGCCCTGGGGCACAAATTTGTTCTTTTTGTGGGGGAAATCTGGAGATCTTGAAATTTACCGACCTACTCCACCATTTTCCCAGAATCCTCCCCAGAAGAAGCTATTTTTGCTTCAATATCCTTCTCTCAAGATGAACCCTAGTCTTCTCTATTTACAAAGAGACATTCTATGGTTAGATTCTTTTTTCTTTGCCTGCTCAGATGTTGCCACTGGCCTTAAGTCTTTCTTCAGTTCTCACTTCTGACTGGGAACCACAACTAAGGACTCTAATCTCCTGTAAGCTCTCAAAGGCAGTGGGTCCTAGCTCACTGCTTCTGCACTCTATGAGACCTGTGTTGGTTCTTTCTCATCCAGGGCCAGTCTTGGCTTCATGGGATGAGCCTAGCATCCCTTATCAGTAGAGGTTTACAATCTTCCTGGACGCATAAGCTGAACTTCCTACACTGCCCTGGAGATGAAAATTCCAGTGATTGGGGTGGAGTCCATCTCCCAAATCTGATAGCCTCAAGGCTCACAACTTGTTTACGTGGAACTAGCTTGGAGGGGTTTACTAGTTCATAAGAGCCAAACTTCCATCCTGGTATCTTTCTGAATCTTCTCTAGTTGTCTCTGGAGGATCACTGTTCTCTCCAACTCTCATTTATTTTTTTTAACCACTCTATTTTTGTTTTTGTTTGTGGGGGAGATGAAATCCTGGAATTTTCTGACTTACCCTGCTATCTTCCCAGAATTCTCTCATTTAAAAAAAGTGTTTTGCTCTTAATAGTAACTCTCCCCTTTACATGTAAAGATAGTTTTCAATTTTCATTTTGTAAGATTTTAGCTCCAAATTTTTCTTTTTCCCTTCTCCCTTCCCAAAACAGTTTGTAATCTAATTCAGTTTGTACATGTATAATTATATTAAACATATTTCCACATTAGTCATATTGTGGAAGAAGAATCAGAATAATAAAGAAAAGTCATGAGAAATAAAAAAACAAAACAACACAAAACAAAAGTGAAAATAGTATGCTTCAATGTGCATTCTCCACAGTTCTTTCTCTGGATGTGGATAATATGTGTGGTTTCCAGTAAGTTAAACTATCCCTTGCTCTCATAATTTGCTTATGGCATCTTTATGTCTAAATTATGTACCCATTTTGACCTTATGTTTGATCTTGGTGTTGTTTTGTGCCTAATTTCTGCCATATTATTTTCCATTTTTCCTAGTAGATTTTCTCACAGCTATAGCTAATATTTCTAGTATAATGTTGAATAACAGTGGACAAAATGGCATTCTTGCTTCACTCCTAATCTTATTAAGAATGCTTATATTTTATCCTTATTTCATATACTGCTTATCATTTTAAGGAAAACTCTATTTTTCCATATTCTTATGCTCTCCAGTGTTTTTACTAGGAATGGGTGCTGGATTTTGTCAAAAGCTTTTCCAGTAACTATTGAGATATTCACATAATTTCTATTGATTTTGTTATTGATAAGGTCAATTATGCTGATGGTTTTCCTAATATTGAACCAGTGTTGCATTCCTGGTATAAATTCCACCTGGTCATAATGTATTATCCTCATGATAAATTAATCTCTTTGATAATGTTTCATTTATATATTTTGCATCAATATTCATTAGGTTTATGTTTTTCTTTTTCTGTTCTTTCTAGCTTGGATATCAGCACCATATTTATATCATTAAAAGAACTTGATAGGACTCTTGCCAATTTTTTCAAATAGTTTATATAATATTGGAATTATCTATTCTTTAAATCTTTGGTAGAATTCACTTGTAATTCCATCTGGCCCAGGAGCCTTTTTCTTAGGGAGTTCATTGATAGCTTGTTTAATTTCTCTTTCTAATAGTGTTATTTAAGCATTTTATTTCCTCTTATGTTAATCTACCTTTTTGCATTTGATTGTAAGGTTTTTAATGCCCTAATATATGGTCAATGTTTATGTAGATGTCAAGTACTACTGACAAAAAGATATAGTCCTTTCTATCTCCATTCAATTTTTTCCAGAGTTCCATCATATCAAGTTTTTCTAAAATTTTATTCACCTCCTTAACTTCCTTCTATTTTATTTTGTGGTTAGATTTATTTATTTGAGAGGGAGAGTTGAGGCCCCCTACTAGTATAGTTTTACTATTTCTTCCTGTAACTCACTTAACTTGTCCTCTAAAAAATAAAACAAAAGAGAATATTGTGCCTAGCAGAACATCAGGTAGGATTCAAACTATATAGCAACAAATTACCAGATCAAGAAAGTGTATATACATATATATATGTAGAAGAAATTATATTCATTAATACCCATTTTTTCTTTACTTCCTTTTAATCTGTTCTTTAGTTCTCCACTGTGCACCTTATTTATTTTATTCTTTTTCTCCCTTTCATCCTCTCATCATACCAAGCAAGCTACAGTTAAGAAAAGATATATGAATGTATACATATATTCACACACTTATTCTTTAGGATTAGAGATACTCCCCCTCCACATACAAACATCTTTCCTGTCCCTGCTGTCTCTTTAATTAAATTCTGCTCTATAACTTGCTTTGCTATTACTTAACCTCCCCCCACACATAGACCCCTGTCTCCTCTTTTTCCCTCACCCTTTACTTCCCCATCCACCCATCCCTCCTGCCTTGTTTCTTTATAGGTTTTGGAGGGTGCTATACCCTTCATGGTATATATGTAGTGCTGCCTATTGAACCCATTCCTGATGTGAGTAGGTTTTCAGAGCTATGAGCCCCCTGTAATGCCTTTGTGTCTGCACCTCATTTATATAACATGATTACTATTTTACCTTGACTCTGCCAGTTTTTCTTTTGAGCTACTTATTGTTGAAATGAATCTTAAACATATAATATACATTTTCCCATGTAAAAAAAACAAATAATTTGTCTATGTTTAATCAACATGTTTATGTTAAGTTCCTCCAAATTGACCTTTCATATTGACTCTTACATGTTAAATTTTCTGTTAAGTTCAGGTTTGCTTGATAGAAAATCCTGAAAATGTACAAGTTCATTAAAAATCCATTTTTTTCTCATTCAAAATTATACATACTTTTGCTGGATATGATATTTTTGGCTGTAGGCCTAGTTCTTTTGCTTGTCTATAGATATGATTCCAGGACCTATTATCTTTTATTGTGACTGCTGATAAGTCTTGTACAATTCTAATTGTAGCTGTACCATATTTGAATTTTTTTTTCTTGTTTCTTGCAAAATTTTCTTTTTGATCTGGGATTTTTTGAAATTTGGCAATTATATTCCTGTGTGAAAGGATCTATTTGAAGTGGTGATCAGTGGATTTTTTCTGTTCCTACTTTTCCCTTATGTTCTTTCACTTCAGGACAATTTTCTTGGACTATTTCCTGCATTATTGTGTCAAGGTTCTCTTTTTGGTCACAATTTTCTGGCAGTCCAATTATTATGTTTTCTCTTCTCGATCTGTTCTCCAGATCTGTTATTGTTCTTATAAGATGTTTCACATTCTGTTCTATTTTCTCATTCTTTATAATGTTTTGTTATTTCTTGGTCTTTCATAGCTTCACTGGCTTCCCCTTGCCCAATTCTAATTTTCAAAGAATTATTTTAATCTTTAAGACTCTATACCTCCTTTTCTAGTTGCTTAACTTTTTTTTCATAAGCTTCTTAGTTTTTTGGATGGTTTTTATTTTTAGTTTTTTTAGTTTTCCCTCAATGTCTTTCATTTAATTTTAAAATTCTTTTTTGATTTCTTCTATAAATTCTTTCTGGGCAGGGAACTATTTCACCTTACTCTTTTGGGGTAGAAGCTTTTTTTTAACTAAAGTGAACCCCAATCTTACCTGTTCCCACAATATGTTTCAATGGTGGGGTTCTTCTTTTCTGATTAATTTTTTTTAAAAGAAGTATTAATGTAAGCACTTTTTGTGTGTAGAGTAAGGGGATGCTACCTCAAGCTTTTCTTCAACTCTCTACTCTGACCAGGAACTTCAAACCAAGAACTCAACCCTCCTGCAAGTGCCCACAGCCAGCAATGTCCCTGCCCCACTGCCTCTGCACTCTCCTGATTCCTTCTCTCCAAGGGCCTTGTCTCAATAGCACAGCTAGGCCTGACATTCCCAATCAGCCAAGGTTCCTTCAGTCTTCCCTGACTCAAACTCTGACTTGACAAACAGTCCTTGCAGTGAAAGTTTCCCTGGTTCCTGCAGAGGTTCCAGTCATACCCTGCTAACCTGAGGGCTCCCCTCTTGACTTTTCTGCTGAGCTAGCCCAGAGATGTTTACATTTCATAGAGATTAATCCCCAGCCCTGGGTCTTTCTTCAGATCTTCTGAAATTGTATCAGGAAGACCCCTATTCTGCCCCAAGTCTTCCCCAACTGTCTATTCCTCAGGTTTCTCTGATTATTTTCCATGTGCTATTATTTCACCAGAGAGGATTCCTTCTGTCCTGAGACCTATCTCTTTTTTCTCTACCTTCTCTCAGTAATATCATCAATTTGTATTGACTGCTTGAAGAACATATTTAGTTCTAATCCCTCTCTTGACTTCCAGTTTCTTATCACCAACTGTTACTTTTATGTCTTGAATTGGATGGACCAATGATATCTCAAAATCAACATAAAAATAAAACTATCTTATTCTATCTCTTATTTCTTTAAACTTTCTAGTTCCTGTTGAGAGCATTTTTAAGGTCACAGAGGCTGGAACCTTAGTAGCATTTTGGACTCTTCTATCTCCCTAACTTGCTATATCCAACTAGTTGTCAACTCATTGCTATTGTTTTTCTTCAGCCTCCATAATTTCTCTCACATCTATCCCCTTCTTTGCTTTCACATGACTATTGCTTTATTTCAATTCCTCTTCACTCTTACATGTCGCAGTAATATTTTAATTGGACCTCCAACATTCTGTTAATCTGTTCTCTAATTCTTCTTCCATACATACAGCAACTAAAATGATTTTCTTCTAGTACAAATGTGACCACATCACTCTCCTCTTCACTGACAGTGCTATTTTCCTTCTTAAGAAACTTCCATGGCTATTATTTCTAGAATTAATCCTCCCTTAGAATTTTTTGTCTTTTTCAAGATTTGATTGAAGCAAAGATTGGTACAATGGGAAATGTGCTGAATTTGTCATCATGAGAAACTGAGGCTTTTCTGTTTCATGAGAGATCACAGAATCTCAGAATCAGAAGAGGTCTTAGAGGTTATTTAAACCTATCTGTATCTAATTAGAAATCTGTACTTATCAAGTGTCACGGAGTCTTTATTTGATAACTCCCAATGATAGTGGATCTACTATTTCCTGAAGTAGTCCATTCTAAGTGATGACACCCTGAATTGTTAGAATGGTTTTCTTCGTGTTGAATTGAAATCCAGTTCCTTGCAGCTTCCACTGCTCCTCATTCTACCCTCTTAGGCCAAACAATACGAGACTAATACATCTCAACTTGACAATCTTTCATATACTTGAAGACAGTTAACGTAATCTTGCTACAATTTTTCCTTCTCCAAGTTAAACATTTTCAATAACTTCAACTGAGTGACCTTCTGCTATGAACCAGTTTTCTTGCCATCCTGTTTACCTTCTGTCGATGTACTTAAGTTTATCAGTGGCCTCTCAAAGCTACTACTGTCATACTGAAAGCTGAATATGGGACTCTAGATGGAGACTAACCAGGGTTGAATACAGCAGGACTATCACCTTCTCTTTGGATGCTATGCTTCTGATAATATAGTCTAAAATATAGGTTGCAAAATCATACTTTCTCACATAATTACTTTAAATTCCACTAAATCTCTCTGCTTTTCCAGATGTTGTTACTCCAAATGGCCTGAATATTAAAAAATTTTCAGCTGTGCATGAGTTTCAAAATTTGCATGCTTTGTACAAGTCCAGGATCCAGGATTTTGTTCGTGGTCATTTCTATGGGTATGTACTTTGGCAATAGAATCAGAAGTCTTGGAACTAGAAGTAGCCATAGACGTCATTTAGTTCAATCTGCTGAGTTTGGGGGGGGGGTGTTGATTACCTTTTTTATTATTTATTTTTTTGCTAAAGCTTTTTATTTTTAAAATATATACATGGATAATTTTTAACATTGACCTTCACAAAACCTTGTGTTCCAAATTTTTCCTCCCCCCACTCTTCCCCTAGATGGCAAATAATCCAATATATGTTAAACATGTTAAAATCTATGTTAAATCCAATATATGTATACATATTTATGCAATTATCATGCTGCATAAGAAAAATCAGATCAAACAGGAAAAAATGAGAAAAGAAAACAAAATGCAAGCAAACAACAACAAAAACAGTGAAAATGCTAGGTTGTGATCCACACTCAGTTGCCACAGTTCTCTTTCTGGGTGTTGATGGCTCTCTTCATCATAAAACCATTGGAACTGACCTCAAACATCTCATTTCAACCTGCTCACTTTACAGATTAAAAAACTTATATATCTAGGTCTCACAGGTAGCAAGCTAAGATTTGGACTCAGATCTTCCAATTCCAGGTGTTAATACTTCCCCATTGTACCAGTATGCCTTCTGTAGCTCAAATCAGCACTTGAACTTTAATAGGTATCTAGCACACAGAAAACAGGATCATAACCATAGATGAAAAATTAGAGTTCCATATTTTCCCACTAATTTATTCTTTTTATTCAAATAGGATATATTCCATTTGGTCTAAAGCCATGATTTCATGGCTCTAAGAAGTTCTTGGTTAGAAAACTCCTTCTACCAATACAGATAATCAATTGTTCTTCAACTTAAAGTCTTAGAAAGTTGTCTAGGAAATTGAGATTAAATGACTGTACAAAGACATATAGTCAGTATGTATTAGAGGCAAGACTTGAAGGAAAGTCATCTTAATTCATAAATTGATGACTAGTTCACTGTTACCTACTGAGTTATAAGCAATATATTTATAGAAAACTGTATTTAATCCAACATTAGTTAGTATAAATTTCAATTTTGGATTCCCAAGACTCATCAAAAAAAGAAAGAAAAAAGAAAGAAAGAAAAAAGGAAAGAAAAGAAAATTCAGCAAAAGGGTCTCCTTTTCTTTTTCTATAATTTGTAAAAATTAATAGATTTTAAGTGGTTCTCTTTTAATAAATTCCATTGTAAAGTAGGAATTTTTTATCCTTCTCCCACAATACCTTTTCTAATCATAGTAGAGTGTTATGGATGAAAAACAATTTGTATTTAACTCAGAATTAAATCACTGTCAAATCCCCTGGGATTCATTTTAAGAATTTCTGACTGGACTCTTTGGACTCCAACATTAATAGTTCAGAAAAAAAAAAATGTGCCAAGAGGCTTCCATTAGGGTGACAAATTTTTCTCACAGATACTAAGAATCTCAAATGAAATTATAAGAGAAATAGATACTAGTTAGATCATTTCTCAGCCCCATATAAACATATTTTATTATTTTGTTTCATTTCAGTCATCTTGATTTTGACCTTGAAAAGACTTTATTCCTTTTCATTGCGGGGAGATATGAATTTTCAAACAAAGGAGCTGACATCTTCTTAGAAGCTTTATCCAGACTAAACTTCCTCTTAAGGGTAAGAAAGTTCTGGATTCTGAGATATGGCACAGTACCTATGGGTAAAACTATCTGTTTTTCTAGATGAGTAGAGTGATTTTTATCACTACCAACAGAGTTTTCACGAAAATTCAAGCTTATGTAACTAGGAGAATCCTACTTTAATTCTGATTCTACATTTCTGGCTATTTATTAAGAAGATCACATTATCTATTGAATATTTACCTTCCATTGCCAAAATTCTTGCTTTTACTTGAAAGATACTCTTCAAAGTTATATTGAGTCATATTTAGGACAATCATATTCTAAAGGAAGTCTTTCCCAATTGCAATTCTAGTCCCTTACCTCATAATTTTGATTATTTTCTATTATTTCTGTATACCACTTATTTGTAGTTTCTTGCATGTTGTCTTCCCCTTTAAACTGTGAACTCCTTGGAGTCAGTGTTTGTCTTTTGCTTTTCTTTATATTCCCATTGCTTAGTACAGTGCCAGGTACAAAGTTGTTGTTCAATCATTTCAGTCACATCCATTTCTTCATGACCTTATTTAAGATTTTCTTAGCAAACATATTGGAGTGGTTTTCTATTTCCTTCTCCAGCTTATTTTACAGATGAAAAAAACTGAAGCAAATAGGGTTAAGTGACTTGTCCACATAGCTAATAAGAATCTGAGGTCATATTTGAACTTAGAAATATGTGTCTTTCTAACTTCAATACAGGCACTCTATCCAGTGGGCTACCTAATTGCCTGCCTGTACATAGTATGCACTTAATAAATGATTTTCATTGACTGGCATGTAAAGTTTCTGAACTAAACACAACTACAAAACATGCAACCAACAAAAGCAAGTATAGAAAGTTAAAATACATGAATTCTTTTTTCTATTGTTATATCAACTTATTTCTGAATATATCCTTTTCCCTTTCTCACCCAGGGAGCCATCCCATGGCAAATCTATTCTATCCTCACTGCCTACAAACATACTCAAGCCTTAACTCTTTTTTTTTTTTTTTTTTACTTTTTGCTGAGGCAATTGAGGTTAAGTGACTTGCCCAGGGTCACACAGCTAGGGAATGTTAAGTGTCTGAGACCAGATTTGAACTCAGGTCTGTCCTGACTTCAGGGCTGGTGCTCTATCCACTGCGCCACCTAGCTGCCCAAGCCTTAACTCTTAAAATATTTACTCGTTGCTGTCATACCCTCAAATTCTCATCCTATTTGTCTCCTCCTTTTAATTACCAAAATCCTAGATCTTCTAAGTCTAGTGACCTTTTTTTGGTTTTTAGTTTTTAATTCTTGTTTTTCTTAGTTTTTGTCATTTTTAACATCTGTAGTTTTCATTATCACTTATTACTTTACTTCCATCTTAGTATTTTCTGTATCTTTTGTTTAAAAACAATGAGGAAGCAAATAGATGTTGAGACTAAAGATCTGAATGTATAAATGCTCAGTGGGCCTAGGGAAGAAAATAATCAAGAACAAAGGTGGAAAGGATGGGTAAAAAGTCTAAGAGAACTCTTAAAGTGTAGAGAAGGAAAGTGATAGAACTTTCAATTTTCTCAATAAAATGGTGACATGAACCACTGAGTGGAAAATGGGTTGAGGTGGCATTGATGACTTGAGGATGAAGAAATATTGGAACAATCACTGCAAAGGATGTGGTAAAGATTCAGTCATGGAAAAAGTAAAAGGATTGCCATTTATCAATCATGGCAGTTGAGATTTTTTAAAAAATAAATTTGTAGTGAACCTTGTCAGTACAGTAGTGGGACTTTTTTAAAGAAGTGTTCAGTAGCTCATGAGCTGAAGTAAAAGATAATGGATGGTGAGGTATTTCAGGGAAGAGAATTTGCAGGGAAGGAATAGTGGAAGGAGAAGGGGGGAAGGATTCAAGGTTAGAAGATGACGACTTCCTATTGATAGCATCAAGAACATGAAGGGAGAAAAGTGATGCCAGACTAAAGATAATAGACTGGAAAAACAGAAAAGAGTTGGAGATCACAGTAGGGATAAATGAGAGATGAGGCAGAGAGAGAAATGGAAGAATTGAAAATTAGGATCAGAAAAGCAGATTCATGATCATGAAGGTAGAATAGTGAAAATGGTGAATTCTAGCATGTGCTCAGCCAAATGAGTGGCTGAGGTAGAACTGAGATGTAGGTTATAAAAGCTGAGGAGGTTGATTAACTAGAAGACTAAGAAGATCTAGAAGGTAGAAACTTAACTATTTAAATCACCAAATGTGAGGGGGTAAATTTGGGAGTATAAATGAAAACTGTAATCCAGGCATATTTGAATAGAAAGGGAAGCCTACCTGAAGGCTCATGGATGATTTTATCATGAGGAACTTGACAAGATAATACAGATAGATGAAATGAACCTCAAACAAGGTAAAGCTGCTAAATGATCATACCATACATAGGATTGGGAATTCTAATGGAGAGGAAGCAGCAAGTTGACTCTTGCTTTATTTTAGTTTTGGGCACATGATAGGAAAAAAAGCCTTGTATTTGAAACTGCAACAAGGGAGGTAAATTCTGGAGAAAACTTTGTTTTTTGTCAATTTAGGAAGTAATAAAAAGCTAGAGAATGCAAGATGTATGATAATGGAGAATTTGTTAAGGATAGGAAGTTGTTTCAGACAGCGCAATAAAAGGGGAGAGCAAAGGAAAATAGTGACCAGGGACAAATTGGAATGAGCCATATTGGTGAAAATTGGGAGAGAAAAGGTAACAAAAAAGATTTTTTTTTTGCCTTGTGACTGAATCTTAGAAAAAGGGTATCAAGAAGTGAGTTTGCTAATAATAAGACAAGAGAAGCACCAGTTGATAAAGATACTTAACTGATTAAAACAAAGTAAACGTTCAACTAATATTGAAGCTATAAAAATTGTTTGATGATAATGTTCTAATCCCTAATTTTTTCCACTTCTCACCTTATAAAATTATAAGTTGAAAAGACAACTTGGAAGGGAAAAAAAGCTATCACTAAAGTGATCTGTGAAAAGAAAACTCGGAAGGCTAAAGAGGGCTTTAGCTAGAAAATTTGGCTAGAAAATTAGACACTATGGATTGTAAATGAGGATCTTTGCTATTTAACTGGTTAAAATATAAATTCTATTTTCTAGGGTTTAAAAATCAATGTGCTATACTTTGTATTTTATCTTTAACACTTGGCACTTCTTGTTGCTTTTTCTTTTGTAAGGTACACAAAAGTGATGTCACAGTTGTGGTGTTTTTTATTATGCCTGCCAAGACAAATAATTTCAATGTGGAAACCTTGAAAGGACAAGCAGTGAGAAAGCAGCTATGGTAAACATTGTTCTTGTTAATGTTCTTGAGTTCTGAAAACATTTTCTTTTAAAAATTGTTCTATACTATATATTCTTGAGTATACCTTTTTTGATTCAAGATTATTAAGGAATGAATTCCACTTGAGTCTTGCTTAATTAATGCATTATGCTGAATTATGGCTATTTATGTGGCTGGAATGGACTGCCTGGAGACATTTTGTGAGATACTTCTTTAAAAACTGATTAAATTAGGGGCAGCTAAGTGGCACAGTGGATAGAGCCCCAGCCCTGAAGTCAAGAGAACCTGAGTTCAAATCTGGTCTCAGACACAACATTCCCTAACTGTGTGACCCTGGGCAAGTCACTTAACCTCAATTGCCTCAGCAAAAAGCAAAACAAAACAAAACAAAACAAGACAAAACAAAAAACTGATTAAGTTGTTTCTGGCAGCATAGTAGAAGGAGAAGTTTAAAAGAAACATAGCTATTCAATGTACCCAATACAAATAAACAGGTAAATGGAACTATCAAAGAACTTCAAAAAAAGACTTCAAGAAAAGAAATAATAAAAAGCAAAAAAATGAACAAGGAGATAAAAAACAAAACCTCCAATGCAATAATATTAAAGATAGAAAAATCCTTGTAGAAGGAAAAATAATAAATTACCTCAAACATGACCCAGAAAAAGATCTGGATTTAGTATAATATATATTAAATTGGGTTTCTTAAAAAAAAAAAAAACCTGACACTTTAAAAGAATTAAATGTTTTTAAAAATCTGATTAAAAAATCAAAGAAAAATATCAATTAGTAACATACGAGAATGTTTCTATAGAAAAAGTCCAAGAATAATTGATAATGAAGATCATCAATATTGAGAAAGTGGTAGTAAATATGGATTAAAAACATGGAATTGATAAGAAATAAAATTTTCATTTTGGGATTCGAACACACTATGGCCAAAGGATTATCTCAACTAGGAAAAAGTTTGAAAAATTTACAAGAAAAGATGATAGTCTTAGAAAATAGTTCAAAGAAAGTTTGAGTTATCAGATCAAGAGGAAAGTATGAGGGTAAAGATCTCAACTACCATTTTCAAGAAATTTCATAATAATATTTTTCAAAAGCATTAAAGTTTAAATCCACCGATGGATGGATAAAATTCATCCTGTGCCATAAGAAAAAAATCTCAAATTCAACTCACCAGGCACAATTTATTAAACTAGTTTCATTGATTTTAATTT
Source organism: Myrmecobius fasciatus (assembly GCA_023553655.1). NCBI lineage: Eukaryota > Metazoa > Chordata > Mammalia > Dasyuromorphia > Myrmecobiidae > Myrmecobius > Myrmecobius fasciatus. The sequence continues at coordinate 408,477 of JAJPUD010001198.1, read as the reverse complement.
TTAAAAAAAGGATTTTGCAAGTAGTTAAGAACAGTTTGTCAAGGAACCCCAATGTTAGCTACATAGGCAAATATATCCAACAGGGGAAAAGAAAAGAAAAATCTAAAATATGGCTTAAGTAAAAAAACAAAAACAAACGAAAAAACCAAAAAAAAAAAAAAGGCCTCACCCCAGAATGACTAAATTAGTAATGACTTTTTGAAGATAAAAATGCATATTTTTATTTTTCATAGCATCTCTGAGTGTTTCTATAAGAAAAAGAGAAATGAGATGATAGCACAAATAGGCTCAAGAAAAAAATATCTGGATAATTCTTACTCGTCTATCTCAGAATGCTCCTAGAAAACTTTGGAATATTTGTCCCTGGCTCCCTGGGATTTAACCCTGTCATTAGAGAATGGCAATCCTGCTGGCTTTCAGTTCTATCCATAATACCAAAATTTAGTATAATAAATTCTAGTTGCTTTTCAGTTCTGGCCTCAGAGTCTACCATTCTCTATCTACCCACTTTCTAAGCTGACTGCAGGAGGGCAAAATACAACTGAGTTTCACTTTCAAGCTATGGACAGCCACTTAAAAAAAAAACTTTAAATGTAAAATAAAACATTTTTATTAAAAAACAAAACAATGATTATAGATGATTGAAAGGGAGAAAGGAAACAAGCATTTATTAGGTGACTAAATGTTCTAAGCACCATGTTAAACATTTTAAAAATATTATTTTATTTGGTGTCATAACAACTCTGAAAATTAAGCATCAGGCAGAAAAACTGAATATTTAGATTAAATTTTACATCAATTTAGATCATATGCTTTAGATTAACAAGGTTCCCTAATTATACAACCACCTTCTCCTCATAGTCTTGGAAGAAAATTCTTATAATAAGATAGACTCATTTGTTTTTGTAGACTAATAAAAATGCCAGAGCTGGAAAGAAACTTCAAGACTGATTTTAAGTTCCTAATTTTACCCACTACACATTAATAGTATAAAATCTGAACAGAGTTCTCGTTGCTATTTGTGTGGGCCACTACTACTGGGAAACTAAGAGTTTTAAAAGAATAAGGCAAGAGTTAAAAGAAAAACTATTCCTCCACAAAAGGAGGTAGAAGGAAGTACTTCTTCCACCAAACCTCATAGTATATAACAACTTAATCTGCCTTTTCATAGTTTGTCAGTGTCATTTGTTGCTTAAACAACCTTAGAGTTGTTTATAACTCCCTCAACTCCCCTTCCTCCCTCAACAAGTAAAAAAGTGACTGTCCACAATTTGAAAGAAAAACTAAATTGTATTTTGCCCTTTTGTAGCTAGTGAATGGGAAAAACTGAATGAAGATCTCTCATAAAAATGTGATCTCAGTTTATGCTCTAATTATGACTTGAGACTTTGCTGAGCTATAAGCTAAAAGCTGCAAGTGATAGATTATTATAAACTTACATTCCCTTTCAGTCACTCTATATGACCTTTTCATTAGTATTTAAGTACCTAATATAGTAATGAGTATAATAGTGACTCTATTATATATGACTCTTTGTTCCTGGAGTAGATATTTATATTAGAGTGTGAGCCTGGACTCCCTAGCCAATGGGAGAAAAGGTCAGAAGCAATATGGGGGCTTCTGCATTAGAGTCTATATACAGTTTGTTCTTTGTACTCCTCTCTGTTGGGAGTTGCCCTTTTTTGGGAGATGGTAATAAATCCTTTTTTGCTTTTTACCTTGAGAGTCTCTAATTTTAATTTAGGCAAGGTCACAGTCCCACACACCAGCTTGGTGGGTGGCTAGATGGAGAATGATAGACTTACCTTCAATTTCTACCCTATTTCAGGCTATCATTATCTCTTACACAGCTTATTATTGTAGCCTCATCATTGATCCCCTTGCCTCCAATATTTTCCCTTTCCAATCTATCTTCCAGTCAACTGCCAAATAGATGTTCTAAAATTCAGACCCGACCTTTTCACTTGGCCACTCAAATTCTTCAATGGCTCCATATTTCCTCTGGAGTAATAAATTATACAAAATACTCAGTGTAGTACCAATTGTCGCTATACTCTGTCTCTCCAACTCCTCCAACCTACTTTATTTCCATTTTCATTCTTGTTACTATCCTTCATAATATTGTTCTAGGAAATCAAATTGACCAGGTTCTAATTATTTTCTATACAGTGAATTTCCATTCCCTGCTTCTGAGACTTTGCATAAGTGATTCTCCATGTCTATAATGTACTCTTGCTTCTTTCTATTTCAGCATCCCTGGCTTGAGATATATATCAAAATATACTTCAGATGCTACCTCCTTCCTTGAACCTTTCCTAATCCCCAAAGTTGTACTATCTTTCTCTTGAAATATTTTTTTTATTACATTGGGCACATTCTGCATTTATTTTTTATACATGTATCATCCTTCCAATAAAATGTAAGTTTCTTGAAGGAAATTGTTTCTGTCATCATATTTCTAATGCCTAATACAATGCATTGAACATAATAGGCATTTTTAAAGTATTGTGGTTTAAAATTTTTAATTGATAGAGTTATGGTAACAACCGGCACAATACTCTGTAGGTGTTGAGAAATTGTCCAGTGTTTTTAGAAAGCAAAACAGAATTATGCAATAAATGTCACAAAAAATGTTCATAATCTTTTGACCCAGAAATACTAACAGACTATATCCCCAAGGAATTTTTTGCCAGGAAGGAAAAAGACACATCTACATAAAACCATTCTTAGTAGCACTGTTTTGTAATAGCAAAAAGTAGATGTCAAATGACTAAAGAATGAGTAAAAGCATTATGTAGAAATTTAAGGAGATATTATTGTGCCTCTAAGAAGTAACAAAATATGATAAGTAACTAGAAATATGAGAAGACATATAAAGTGATGTCAAATAAAATAATTGGAACCAAAAGAACTTACAATATCTACTTAAAGACAACAATAACAGCAATATGTCCATATCAAATTCACTGAAAAAGAAAAAGGAATCACAAAAAGATAGTATATGTATGTGAAAGTCAATATATATATTTTTGATTTATATAGTGCTAAGAATTACTAAACAAAGGAACTATATAAACTGCAATCCTTTACAATCCATTTTTCTTTCATTTCACTTGATCATTTTTATGTCCTCATTTTAATATATGCCCACACAGAAATGTATGTATATATGTACATATATTTGAATTCCTGTACTAATAAATGGAAGTTAAAATTACAGTTTTATATAAAACTTCATCTAAATTCTCAGCAGTTTGGGATAGTTTAGATGTGATACTATCAGAAAAGTGGAAATTAGATGAGGATGTAAATAATGGGAAGCACTATAGAAAATAGGAAGTTAGTCTTAATTCTCTGTTACCAGTACAAATTCTTCTTTTTCATTAAAAATATTCATTTAAATTCCCCCCAAACATTTGTTTACTCTCCTTTGGAGTTTCCAAATCCATACACTTCCCTCTGGATCAGTTCATAGAAGAATTCCTATTTCCTGATTATGGCGTGATAATATTTCATTGCATTTATACACTATAATTTATTTAGCTATTTCCCAATTAAGAACATTTTCAAAGAAATTAAAATAATGGCTTTTCTTTTTCATAACATTCAAAGGTTTAAATAAAAAAAACTGTGACAAAAATAATTCAGAAATATGTTATTTTAAACAGGGATACAGCAAATTCAGTGAAAGAAAAATTTGGAAAGAAACTCTATGACGCACTATTAAGGTAAGTACCGTGAGCATATTGTTTCAAACAATATTTTAAAAATATTTTAAAAGAATTTATATTCAGAATATATAACATAAGAACTATATGTATACCATGTATGAAGACTTTTGCAAGCATGTGCTAGGTCAGATAACCAAGATACCATATATCCCATAATTTAATACAAACAGAAAGAATTTTCTTTAGATACCTAAATTAAAATGACCTTTATACATGCAACCAAATTACTTTTTAAAAATATTTCTTTTTTTTAAATTTTGGGTTGCAAATTCTCTGTCTCTAGACCCTCTCCAATGTGTTGAGAAGGTAAGTAATCCGATACCCATTATAAATGTGAAGTCATTATCCAATCAAATTCTAAAGCATCTTTGGCTTTGTTAAGATTTTTACAGGGTGAGATGAGTTGTACTCTCAGGTCTTTGAAAATAACTACGTGGAGAAGCTTCTCTTTTAGTTAACTTGTGGTAGTTTGAATAAATATTGATAGATGTAGGATGAATGAATCATTTGTTGTTACCAGTCCAATTTAAACTAGGGATCACCATAGAAAACTTTGTATGAGGCAGGTAAAGCTTCAGTAAATAATACTCTGGTGAAGTGTGCCAAAAATAGACTGAATCAAATTCAGGGGTGAAATTAATTTTTTTGAAAGTTAATTTTAAATGTCTTTTTTATAAATAGTCAAATAGATTAGAATCCTCTGTAGATGGAAATTAGTTTTGTTGTAAGGGAATTTCTCCACACCTTTTGCAAACTCTAAGTCTTTATTGGAAATTGCTTTAAGTTGATATCAGTTTTCTATATTCTGCATATTTCTTCTATAGAGGAGAAATTCCTGATTTGAACAAGATTCTGGATCGAGATGATGTGACAATTATGAAAAGAGCCATCTTTTCCACTCAGGTAAAAAAAGAAAAAAGGTTTTCCTTGCTTCAGGTTAGTAATTTGAAGCAAAATAAAAATAAGTATTTTAAAATCTAAGAAGTTTAAAATCCTGTATCATATATACCCATGTCTATATACATGTGTATATATGTGTGTACATATCCATATATATATATTTGTTTGTCTTATTTATATGTGATACAAGATTATAAAATGATTGCATTTAAGAGGTCTAGGAATCTGAATGTGACAGTATGACATTCCCTCTATATTACCACATTTATATAATAAGGAACTGTCTATTCTCCCTATACAAAGGATTATACAAAACATACTCTAAGGACTAGGCTTTCATTAGCCAATTCTCCATTACACAATTTTCTGGTTTGTCACTACAGACAGTGATTTCAATCTTTGTGCCTGAATTTGGCACAAACTTTCAAAAACTTTAATTTGGGGGTTGTTTTGTTAGGTCTGTACAAACTCTCATTGCTGAACATAAAGATTTTTTAATGTAATTTTCTTTTTTATTTATTTTTTATTAGGAACTTAACAATTACCAACAAAAACAAACATTCCAATATACAAGAAAAGATAATTCTGTGTGAAATCATGTATCTACTGTATATAGATTATTTTTTTAAATTTATATAAAACATAATGATGATAAATACCAGTTCTACAAAAATAGCACATTCAGAATTATCTTTCAAAAATGCATATCATTTGGCAATTCAATATTGTCACCAGAAAAAGGCATCAGAACAAATTTCAAGGGTAGTTTGACCTTACAATGAAAGTTGGACTGCTGAACACCAATTTAAGTGGAGGGAAATCCTTTTGATTGTTCTTTGGGGGGGGGGAGTTGATGAAAAAGGAGAGTCTTTAATTGGGTCTTTACTCAAGTAAATACCTTCAGTATTCATAAGTTTCACTGAAAAAAGAAAAGTCATAAAATTCTATTTGTCTGTCTGTCTGTGTCTGTTTGTCTAACTCTCCTGTAATGAACTTCCCATAATGTAGCACTCCATAACCATATTCTGGTTTCTAGGACTTGATGAAATTCACCACCTATTTAACCACTGCTCACAACCAGCTTAATCAATGTAGACTTTTAAACCAGTAAAACAGGAAAAACAGACTTGGGAGCCCACTCTTTTGGCACTTAGTGCCACTACTTCAGCAAAAGGCAGCGATCTAGGAAAGAACAAAGGGTTATGAGCAACTCAGATGCTCTAGGATCTGGAAGGCTTGGATCAAAGCACTAGATCTGAGATTTTGGAACTATAGCTAAGAAAACTTCTGCAACATGGAAAAGGGAAAGCCTTCTGTTTAGTGGCGTGAAATGTCAGACACTGTTTTTGAGCAGCTTGCTATTCCATGGCCAATTTCCTTTCTCTTTGAGCACCTTGGTTGAAATCTTCACTCTTCTCATTTCTTTCTTGTGCCTTTATACACAGAACATATCAAATGTTCCCTTCCAATAAGAGTCTGCTATGCTCTCCATAGGGGGCTGTAAATCCTAAGGAGAACATGTTTTCTCTGGAAGGACAAGATCATGACATGAAGGACAGCGTGGTATAGTGGTTGAAATTAGAATCTTAATCAAAAAGCCTGGCTTCAAGTCCCTTTTGTGACTGATCAAATCCCTTCACTGCTCAACTTCAATATTTTCATTGTACAGTAGAAAGATTATTTTTATAATCTTCCTAGCTATGAGAAAAGTACTTTGTAAAGCTAATAATTGGATACTATTATGATAATGAAGAAAGGCTGAAATAAGCTATTGTATGTATGATTCCAATCATACATAGATTATCTTTAACACAATTTTTCTTCATCCTATATGTCTAGCGACAAAGTTTGCCTCCAGTGACTACTCACAACATGATTGATGATTCCACTGATCCCATCCTCAGTACCATCCGGCGGATTGGACTTTTCAATAGCCGGACAGACAGAGTCAAGGTAGACCTAATTGTTTTGATTTATGTTTTGGAAAATTTAATTCCCATTTACAGATCTCTCTATTGGGAGCAAATTTCCATTAATCTAGTTTTTTATATAAAAATGATTGCCACTGAATTAAGATAATCCATAAAAAGTTTTTTATTAAAGGACCGCAGTGTCCTAGGCTCTGTAGTGCTGGTGATACAAAGGCAAAAATGAAATAACCCTTTCCTCAAGAAGCTTATGTTCTACCAAGGGAGAAAACTCTTACATATAATATAGACATAGAACATAATAAATATAGTAAATATATACAATGTGAACATAAAGCTAAGTGAATTAGAATCCTGTAGTAGGTGGTTCTTCTAAGAAATCCAGGGGAGGAGGGAGTACACTGCAAATGGAATGCCAAATGTGAGAAATTGTAAGAAGCCAGAGAAGGTGAATAACAAGGCTAGAAAAGTAAGAGGAGGCCACACTGTTAAAAAAAAAAAAAAAAAAAGCAAAAAACCCCAAATAAATAAATAAATTAAATTAAAAAGTCAAAAAGAAGATTTTACATATTACATTAGTTGATCATCAAGGCAACAAGATACCTTTGTACTTTAATTTCCTCCTTCCTTTTTTTCTCATGTTTTTCTTAACTAGGTGATTTTACATCCAGAATTCCTTTCTTCAACGAGTCCATTATTACCTATGGATTATGAAGAATTTGTCAGAGGCTGCCATCTTGGAGTATTTCCATCATACTATGAACCCTGGGGTTATACTCCTGGTTAGTATTATTTATAAAGATATATGTTTGTGTGCATGTATGAAAGCACATGCACATGGGTGCATGTTGAGAGCATACTGTCAAATGATTTAGGTGTCAGTTGACTTACCTTAAATGACTTTTTTTTTTTGGAGGGGGGATCTTACCTTTAAAATCTCTGTTACAAGAAATGACTTGCTGATTCAGGAAGATGAATGGGATACAATCAGAAATGAAGGTGATAATTTAAAAAAGGTAGCAAAAGATTTTAAAAAATAATATGTAATCAATGACATATACACCAAAGTGAAAGCACCAAGGTACTTTTTTTTTTTTTAAATAGCATTGGATTTATAGTCAATTTTCTTTTTTACTTTTTTTTTTTGCTGAGGCAATTGAGGTTAAGTGACTTGCCCAGGGTCACACAGCTATGATATATTAAGTATCTGAGGTGAGATTTGAACTCAGGTCCTCCTGACTTCAGGGCTGGTGCTCTATCCACTGCACCACCTAACTTCCTCCATAGTCAATTTTCAATAAAAAAGAGAATAGGATTGACCTGGAATTGAAGGCAGAGGAAAGAAGACAAGACTGACCCAGAGGCAAGGACCAGAGCAAAATAGGAATTTATGAGCAAGCATGTGTATATATTTCTAAAGGTGTGTGTGTGTGTGTGTGTGTGTGTGTGTGTGTGTGTTTATTGAAGCTAGGAATTTCTACTAGCTAGCATGCATTCATCTTCAGTATCCTGTTATATAATATAAATATATTACATAAGGTAATATATTTATTCCTTCAACATCATGACTTTCCCCACTGCAGTTTCTGATAGAGGGTCGACATAAGAAATTAAATGGGAACTTTGGGGAAATTTAAGGAAGCTGCAGATGACATACAAAGGTCAGCAAATGACAAAGAAAAGGTTTAGAAACTCTGAAATGCATAAGATATATGCATAATAATATATTTTATCTTTTAGTACCATAATAATTCAGACTTGTTCTTTAATATGAAGAAAGGGATAAAAAATTTCATGCAGATTTTCCATATCTCTGGGTGCCACACTCCTAATCCCCATAATGTGGAAGGGATAATTGCATTCACTATTTTATGCATTTCTAGTTCTATCCATTACTATGGATAATGTTACTATAAATAATAATAATAATTCACATTTAAATAGTGCTTTAAAGTTTATAGAGTACTTTACATGCATTACCTTTTAATCCTCACAATAAGCCCCAAAAGGTAAATACTTTATTCCTTTTAAGATGAGGAAGCAGAGAAAAGTACATAGCTAATACATGTCTGAGGCAGGATTTGAACCTAAATGCAATCCACTAATCCATTGATGTACCTATCTTTGTCTATATTAGGGGAGAGAGGATAAGCTTTTTTTGTGGTTCATGGGTCCCTTTGCCAGTCAAAAAAGAAGGCCCTTTCCAGAATAATGTTTTTAAACACATAAAACAAATCATGTAGGATTACCAAAGAAACCAATTATATTGAAATATAGCTATCAAAATTTGTTTTGTTATAAAAAAAAGTTTATGGATCACAGATTAAAAACCCTTTTTTTCTGCACACAGAAATATACATACATCCTTTTCAACCTCTTGGTATTTTCAATGAAAAAAAATGAGAGGGATTAAAAAAATTAGTAAACAATTGTTTACACTGTTCTCTGAAATAACTTCCAGAGTATATACTTTTAAGTGAAACATAGCAACATAATGCAATGATACATCTTATAACCATGCAGAAATTCTTCTTTTCCGTAGTCTATTCTTAATGCCATTACTTCATTGGTTTTTCAGGGATTCAGTAGCAGTTACTTTATCACTAAGATGGATCAGTTTTTAGCTGGAGCTATGATGTCTAATTAATTTCATACCTAAAGCAAGGAAAATAATGACTTTTTTAGTCTGATAATTAACCGGAAATATATTTCTTTACTTGTTTAGAAATCATTTCATTTGTTATTTTAAGGTAACAATTTCCAGGGAAAAAAACAATTTTTAAAATCAATAGCAAAGGAACTATTATATCTTTGTGACACAATAATACTTGTGAAATTATTAATTCTAAATCCAATTAAGGCAAAGTAGGGTAACTAAATGATATTGTGGATAGAGTGCCAAGCCTGAGTTCAAAGCTGACCTCAGACACTTACAAGTTACAGAATCCTGTTTGCCATAATTTCCTCATCTGTAAAATGATCTGGAGAACAAAATGGCAAACAATTCTAGCGACTTTGCTAGGAAAAGCCCAACAAATAATCAGATTCAACTGAAATGACTAAATAACAACCACATAAAGACCCAGATAAAGGGAAGGCAGAGGTTGGGTTATTGTGGACAACAGGTTTGACAAAAACAATAAAGAACTTTAAAAATCTTCAGCATTTTTAGTTTTTAAAAAATTGTCTTTTTAAAAAGTGATTACTAATATCCAAAGAAACTGTTAGCCTTTATAAATGAACTTAGAATATAATCTCACTGGGGGCAGAGCCAAGATGGCGAACTGCGGACAGCTTTCTCTGTGAACTCCCTCCATCATTCCCTCAAACCCAGACAAAGTAAGCCTTAAAACTGGTTTCTGAGTGAGGGCCTCGCCAAGCATTTGGACTACAACGCACTTCTATAAAAGATCTACCTTGAAAGAACTCCGGAGAAGGTTAGCCTCAGGGGAAATCGGCCTCTGGTCGCGATCGGACTCCAGCCGGGGCGGAAGTCAGGGCTGCGATAGAGGGGCGGATTTTGGGCACCCAGGAAGCCCCTGGGAGACGCCTGGGCCACTTTGCTCTGCTTGCGGGCAGGTGCTTTGGCAGATCTGCCTTTGGAAGGGGGTGGATCGAGAACAGCTGAAAACGTGGTCCTGGTGCGAATCTAGCCCGACCAGCCTCAGACCGGAAGTCAACTCGGCAAACTGCCCCAGGGCAAATATAAATTGTTGCAGTTTTCTCGGCTTTTGACCAATATCCCAACTTTAAATCATGAGCAAGAAGCAGAAGAGAGCTCTCACCATAGAAAGCTTTTACGGAGAAAAAATAGAACAGTCCCCAGATCCTGACATTATGAAAACAATCCCAGATGAAGCCACAAAGGCAGACTTAAGTTGGTCTCCCTTTCAGAAGGCTTACCTGGATGATTGCATTAAGAATCTCAAAAGAGAGCTAGAAGAAGAATGGGGAAATAAATTGAGATCAGGGCAACAGAAATATCAAAAACTGGAAAATAGGACTGGTGAATTGGAAAAAGAAAACAGTTCACTGAAAAACAAAATTGGTGAATTGGAAAAAATCACCAATTCACTGGAAAATAAAAATGGTGAACTGAAAAACAAAATTGGTGAATTGGAAAAAGACAACAATTCACTGAAAAACAAAATTGGTGAATTGGAAAAAGACAACAATTCACTGAAAAATAAAACTGGCAAAATGGAAAAAGAATGCATTGAATCCAGAAATTCAATTGGCCAGCTACAAAAGGAGCTAAAAAAGATAACTGAAGGAAATAATACTCTAAAAATTAAAATTGAACAAATAGAAGTAAATGACACAATAAGACTTCAAGAATCAGTTAAACAAAAACAAAAAAATGAAAAAATAGAAAAAAATATGAAATATCTCCTAGGAAAAACAACTGACTTGGAAAACAGATCCAGGAGAGACAATTTAAGGATTATCGGACTCCCTGAAAGCCACAATGAAAAAAAGAACCTGGATGCTATCTTCCAGGAAATCATGAAAGAGAATTGCCCTGATGTTTTAGAATCAGAAGGCAAAATTGGCATTGAAAGAATTCACCGATCACCTCCAGAAAGAGACCCCAAAATTAAAACCCCAAGGAATATCGTGGCCAAATTTCAGGACTATCGCACCAAGGAAAAGATATTGCAAGCAGCTAGAAAGAAACAGTTCAAATACCGAGGAACTGTCATTAGAATTACACAGGATCTGTCAGCTTCCACATTGAAGGATCGAAGGTCCTGGAACCAGATATTCCGAAAGGCAAAAGAACTTGGATTACAGCCAAGAATAAGTTATCCAGCTAGAATGAGCATCATCTTCCAGGGAAGAAGATGGTCATTCAATGATACAGGAGAATTTCACCTATTTCTAATGAAAAGACCTGATCTGAACAAAAAATTTGACCTCCAAACAGAGAACTCAAGAGAAACATAAAAAGGTAAAAAGGAAAACTCTTGAGAACTATATTCCTACTATAGGTATCCTTTAAAGAATGGCAGTATAATTTGATTTTTCTTTGATAATAATGGAAAAGAAATTAGAGGTGGAAGGGATACCATACTGAAAAAGAAAAAGGGGGGAGGAGGGAAAAGGAGGCAAAATAAAGTAAAAATATAGGAGGTAAAATAAGGCAAAATCTCATAAAGAGACATAGAAGATCGAATATAATTGAGGGGAAGAAGGGAGGGCAATGAGTATTGTGTAAACCTTACTCTCATTAGATTGGACTCTAAGAGAGTATATCAGACACATTTGGCTTCAAAGAAAGCACTGACCCTCCTTGTGGGAAGGTAGGAGGGAGGGGAGAAAAGGAAAGGGATAAACTAATAGAAGGATTAGGGGAAAGGTATAAAGGGGAGGGAGGGACTCTAAAGGGAGGAGGATTATTGGTGAGAGGTGGTCTTCAAGAGCAAAGTACTGGGGAGGGGGGAAGGGAGAGAGGGGAAAGGGAAGAGAAAATCATAACTCTGGGTAAATAAGATGGCAGGGAATACAGATATAGTTATTTTAACTGTGAATGTGAACGGGATGAACTCTCCCATAAAACGGAAGCGGGTAGCAGACTGGATTAAAAGCCAGAATCCTACAATATGTTGTTTACAAGAAACACATCTAAAACATAGAGATACATACAGAGTGAAGGTAAAGGGCTGGAGCAGAATCTTCTATGCTTCAGGTGAACAAAGAAAGGCAGGGGTAGCAATCCTTATCTCGGATCAAGTAAAAACAAAAATAGATCTAATTAAAAGAGATAAGGAAGGAAACTACATTTTACTAAAGGGTTCCATAGACAATGAAGCAGTATCAATACTTAACATATATGCACCAAGTGGTATAGCATCCAAATTCCTAGAGGAGAAGTTAAGAGAGATGCAAGGAGAAATAGACAGTAATACTATACTAGTGGGAGATCTCAACCTTGCTCTCTCAGAATTAGATAAATCAAATTCCAAAATAAATAAGAAAGAAGTTAGGGAGGTTAACAAAAGGCTAGAAAAGTTAGGTATGATAGATCTCTGGAGGAAATTGAATGGTGATAGAAGGGAGTATACTTTTTTCTCAGGGGTTCATGGAACTTATACAAAAATTGATCATGTGTTAGGGCATAAAAACCTCAAAATCAATTGCAGAAAAGCAGAAATAGTAAATGCATCCTTCTCAGATCATGATGCAATAAAACTCACATGTAATATAAGGCCAGGAGAAAATAGGCCACAAGTTATTTGGAAATTAAATAATCTAATCCTGAAGAACGAATGGGTGAAAGAGCAAATTATAGACACAATCGAAAATTTCATCCAGGAGAATGACAACAATGAGACAACATACCAAAATTTGTGGGACTCGGCTAAAGCGGTTATAAGGGGTAATTTTATATCTCTAGATGCTTACTTGCGTAAAACAGAGAAGGAGAAGATTAATGAACTGGGCTTACAATTAAAAAAGCTAGAAAAAGACCAAATTACAAACCCTCAATTAAATACCAAATTGGAAATTCTGAAAATTAAAGGGGAGATCAATAAAATTGAAAATAAGAAAACTATTGAATTAATAAATAAAAGTAAGAGTTGGTTTTATGAAAAAACCAACAAAATAGATAAGCCTTTAGTTAATTTGATTAGAAAAAGAAAAGAGGAAAATCAAATTATTAGTCTCAAAAATGATAAGGGAGAACTTTCCTCCAATGAAGAGGAAATTAGAGTAATAATTAGGAGTTTCTTTGCCCAACTTTATGCCAATAAATTTGAGAATGTAAATGAAATGGAGGAGTATCTACAAAAATATAGATTGCCCAGATTAACAGAAGAGGAAATAAATTATTTAAATAGCCCTATTTCAGAAAAAGAAATAGAACAAGCTATTAATCAACTCCCTAAGAAAAAATCTCCAGGACCAGATGGATTTACATGTGAATTTTACCAAACATTCAAGGAACAATTAATCCCAATACTATATAAACTATTCGAAAAAATAGGGAAAGAAGGTGTACTACCAAATTCCTTCTATGACACAGATATGGTGCTGATAGCTAAACCAGGTAGGGAGAAAACTGAGAAAGAAAACTATAGACCCATTTCCCTAATGAATATTGATGCAAAAATTTTAAATAAGATTTTAGCAACAAGATTACAGAAAGTCATCCCCAGGATAATACATCATGACCAAGTAGGATTTATACCAGGAATGCAGGGCTGGTTCAATATTAGGAAAACTATTAGCATAATCAATTATATTAATAACCAAATTAATAAAAA
>JAJPUD010001198.1:357996-389650 GCA_023553655.1 Myrmecobius fasciatus | reverse complement strand
TACCACTTCACACCTGTCAGATTGGCTAAAATGACAGGAAAAGTTAATGATGAATGTTGGAGGGGTTGTGGGAGGGCTGGGACACTGATGCATTGTTGGTGGAGCTGTGAACGGATACAGCCATTCTGGAGAACAATTTGGAGCTATGCTCAAAAAGTTATCAAACTGTGCATACCCTTTGACCCAGCAGCATTTCTATTGGGCTTATATCCCAAAGAAATCATAAAGGAAGGAAAAGGCCCCACATGTGCAAGAATGTTTGTGGCAGCCCTTTTTGTAGTGGCTAGAAACTGGAAATTGAATAGATGCCCTTCAATTGGAGAATGGCTGAATAAATTATGGTATATGAATGTTATGGAATATTATTGTTCTGTAAGAAATGACCAGCAAGATGATTTCAGAAAGGCCTGGAGAGACTTACATGAACTGATGCTGAGTGAAATGAGCAGAACCAGGAGATCATGATACACGGCAACAACAGTACTATATGACGATCAATTCTGATGGACATGGCTCTCTTCAACAATGAAATGTTTCAAACCACCTCCAATTGTTCACTGAAGAAAGCCATATACACCCAGAGAGAGGGATGCGAAATGTGGACCACAACATAACATTCTCATACTCCTTGATTGATGTTTGCTTACATTGTGTTTCCTTTATCTGATATATCGTTTGTGTAGATAAGATTTTTCTTGCACACCAATGATAAGTTTGGAAATATGTATACATATATTCGATTTGCCAATATTTTAACATAATTAACATGTAGTGGATATCCTGCCATCTAGGGGAGGGGTGGGGAGTTGGGGGAAAAAAAATTTGTAACGGAAAGCTATGTAAGGGTTATTGTTGAAGAATTACCCACACATATGTTATGCAAATAAAATAAAAAATTAAAAATAAAAAAAAATAAAAAAAAGAATATAATCTCACTGTTCGGGTTTCTTCTAAAAAAACAAGTTAATCAGTGTTTGAAAATTCCTCCCTTATCCTCCCTCCCCCCCCAAAAAAAAACAAAAAAACAACTTTAGGTTTTTGAGAGAGGAAAGAGTAAAGGGTTTTACTGATGTGTAGGACATGGTAACCTATTCAATTGACATTCTGTCCCCTAAAAGAAGTCAGAGCACTATTCACATTAATTAGTTAGTTCAGCTTCATTAAGTTTAGTTTTATTTTTGAATGGTTTATAATAGAACATGAAATCAGTTACTGTTGAATACTCCACATAAATCTCTTAAAGCACATTATTTTCCTTTTAATTTATATTAATAGATATTTTGTTTTTTCATTTATCATAGTATCCTTAATATTTCTAAAAATTAACCATTGAATATGAAGGAAACATGTAACTGATTAAAAGCTATCCTTTAAATAATATATTCTTATGGCTCCAACAGATGAGTGTGAACAAATATGTAAACTAATTTTATTATAATTTATTTTGCATATAAAGGCTTCTGTGTTATGCTTAGGAATATGTAATAAAAAACAAGAGAGCCTGATTTTAATGAATGTATCATCTAATTATTTGTAGACCAGGTAGAGAGAAAAAAACATACATACATGTGTATGTATACATACACATATACATTTTTACTGAGAGACAAAATAAAGATTATCTAAGTGTTTTGAGTTTTAGGTGTTATAGGAAGGTTAATCTTCTCTCTCCTTAACCCTACCCCCAAATTTTGCCCTTTGACTAATTCTTGGACTTTTACAATCTGTTTCTAATCTAAAATAATTAACAAATTGTATTTATTTTATTGACCACATTTTCCTCCTTTATGCAGTAGCTACATATTTTTCAAACTCTCTACTGTATCGGTAATTATGCTGTTTAATCTCTCCCAGGAAACTCAGAAATACTAACTGAATTTGTTTTCTTAGTCCTAAAGTTCAGTGTCCCCTCTTTTTTTACTTTTAATTAGATATTTTAATCTGAAATTTATTTTTACTTTTTGCTGAGGCAATTGGGGTTAAGTGACTTGCCCAGGGTCACACAGCTAGGAAATGTTAAGTGTCTGAGAACAGATTTGAACTCAGGTCCTCCTGACTTTAGGGTTGGTGCTCTATCTACTGCACCACCTAGCTGCCCCTGAAATTTATTTTTACAAAAACTTAAAACCCTAAGGAATTTAATTCTCTTTTAAGCCTGTTTTTTGGTTTGTATGTCTGATTCTATAGAACGAAGAAATCTTAATGATATGTGACCTCTATCTTGGTTGAAATGTACATTTTCTATGAACATATCATATAAACAGTTCCTAAGTTCTTAAGACTGCAAAACATATTTACAACTAACAAAAAATAATTTTTTCAACAACTTTGTTCTGTTGTTGAGTTGTGTTAATCCTGTCTGCTTCATTGTGACCCCATTTTGAGGTTTTCTTGGCAAAGAAACTAGAATGGTTTTTTGTTTCCTTCTCCAGCTCATTTTACATTTGAGAAATTGAGGCAAATAGGGTTAAGTGACATGCCTGAGTCACACAGCTGACACATATGTGTTCAAATTTGAACGCTGGTCCTCTTGACTCCAAGGCTGGCTCTTTACTCTGAACCACTTAGCTGCCTTAATTTTGATTTGTCTCATACAAAAAAAATGGAGGTCTGTTAATAAATGATATTGTACTATATTGTTTTTCTATCTAAATGTAATTAACCAAGATTAAAGAAATAATCCAATGTTACATTTTACCAAAATTAACAGCTTCACTCTATTCTTTATACAGTTATTTTATATATTCTGGGCTCAGATGATATTCAGATTCACCAAACAAACTGAGGACTATTCTATAAGGTTCTTTGGTGGTGAAGATGAAAATGGTTAGATATCCATTATTTTGAGTTAAAACTTTGATTTCTATTAAAATTAAAATTTCATTTGTAAGAGATGGGGTAACACCAAGTCTTATGAATATTTTATAGTTTAAATGTAAAAAAATCATTAAATTTTATCTGGCTTTGATTAGGAGAAAAGGGAAAGAACTTCAGTCTATTGGTGCTTATGGGGTGGGAAAGGATAACAGTAAAGGACAGAAATGGGGAATGCTAAAAATACACTTTGCCTACTTCACAAATTTAGGATTAGGTCTATGTATGACATAAGTAAGCAAATGCATTCTAGATGAAGGAAAATGTTAACCATCATTCCTACTTAGGTCAAATTTTTTTATTATTAGAATAGATGGAAATTATGGTCTGTTTTCTGCAAAGGATAATTCTGTTCTAAGTATGAAATAGAACCTTTCCCCCTGTCTATTGACTATTGACAGCTGAGTGCACGGTGATGGGTATTCCTAGTGTGACAACAAACCTATCTGGCTTTGGCTGTTTCATGCAGGAACATGTAACTGACCCAGCTGCTTATGGTAAGATTTTATTCATTAATCTAAACCTAGGACAAGATGGATTAAATATGTGTATACACATACATATATTTGATTAGATTACTATCTATCTTTATCAGTCTGTCTTTTCATCTATTCATTTATTCATCTATTCATGTCTATCATCTATCTATGAATTGCTCTATCATCTCTCTCAATCTCTCTGTTTCTCTTTTGCTCTCTGTCTCTGTCTATGTTTCTCTATGTCTTTGTCTCTGTCTCTCTCTGACTCCTTCACTCATTCTCTCTTTTGACCTGTTTTTGGTCCATATATCTGATTCTATAGAATTAAGAACATATTTAATTAATATTTATATTCTTGGTTTAAATGAAAATTAGATTCAATCTGTGGCTAGAGATAATTCTAGGTTTTAAATCTTAATGATATGTCCCAATATCCCAAATAGGTCATTATCATTAGGATGGGCAGAGAAATGTGGTAGAAAGATTATTGAATTTGGACTCAGGAGAATTATGGATTTGAATCCTCATGCTGCAACTTTCTGCTTCTGTAAATTTCGGGAAAAAAAGCCTTTCTAGGACTTCATCTCTTCAGTAAAATTAAGAAGACTAGATGATCTCGAAGTTACCTTTCAGCTTAAAATTCTATGGTTCTTATTTTAATCTAACAATTCCTTTTCTTTCTGTGTATCAGTTTTGCCCTCTGCTGTTCAGAATCAGTATTAAAATAACCAAAGTGTGTGTGGTAGGGAGGGGAGGATTTGAGTAAATTGATAACAATGTATTATTACTGACTTTATCCTTAATTTGGCTTTTAAATATATTTCCAAAAAAGGATAATAGAGTTTTTCCTTTTTTTTTCCAAGAAGGAGGCTGTAAAGCCTTATTCTTAACCGTGTATCATGGGTCTTTCAGCCATTTAGTGAAGCTAAATCTGCTACCTCTTTTTAGGAAAATGTTCTTAAATGGATAAAATAAAGTACATGAGATTACCAAGGAAAGGAATTATATTGAAATACTAATCAAAACATTTTTGAAAACAAGTTCATGGATCTCAAATTGAGAGCTCCTGAGCTAAAGAATAAATTATTTAAATAGGAACAGTTTGCCTTCTTGGTAGCTCACATTAAATTGGATTACCAGTACTACTCTATTATGGTCATCAATGGGTAATTTAAATGTGTTTCCCCATTAAATAGGCACCCCACCGAAGACCATAGAGAAAGGGGTGTGAGATAGGCAAGGAGGAAAATCTGTGGTAATCTAAAGGAAGAAGGAAGAAAATAATATAATCAGGGCATAAAGGGAAGAAGGAAAAGCAAAAAGAAACCTTATTTCATAGAAAACTTTTTAATGGCCTTTTTATCCTTCAGGTATCTACATTGTTGATAGGAGATTCTGCTCACCAGATGAGTCCTGCAATCAGCTTACTCAGTTTCTCTATGGATTTTGCAAACAGTCTCGGCGTCAGAGAATCATCCAGAGAAACAGAACTGAGAGACTTTCTGATTTGCTGGACTGGAAATACTTAGGCAGGGTAAGTGAAACTTAGAGTTTAAACTAAATTTAAGTTGTCAGGGTCTTTCTCCAGGCACAGAAATGATGCAGTTAGTCCCTTGAACAACCCACTCTCTCACTCATTCCCTAAGCTATAACCTTTCAGGGTCCCAGGTTTTAGCTCTATGATGGACCACAATGTTTTTTTTGTTTTTGTTTTTTTGTTTTTTTTAATTAAAGTTTTTTATTTGTGAAACATATGCATGGGTAATTTTTCAACATTGACCCTTACAAAGCTTTCTGTGACAAATTTTCCCTCCTACCCCCCACCCTCTCCCCTAGATGGCAGGAAATCTAATACATGCTAATTATGTTAAATATTTGACAGATAGAATATGTGTATACATATTTATACAATTATCTTGCTGTACAGGAAAATAAAAACCTGAGAAGGAAAACATAATGTAAACAAACACCAATAGAGAGCGTGAAAATGCTATGTTGTGGTCCAGACTCAGATCCCACAGGCCTCTCCCTGGGTGTAGATGGCTTTCTTCATCACTGAACAACTGGAACTGGTTTGAAACATTTCATTGTTGAAGAGAACCATGTCCATCAGAATTGATCATCATATAGTCTTGTTGCCATGTATAATGATCTGGTTCTGCTCATTTCACTCAGCATCAGTTCATGCAAGTCTCTCCAGGCCTCTCTGAAATCATCCTTCTGGTCACTTCTTACAGAACAATAATATTCCATAACATTCATATACCATAATTTATTCAGCCATTCTCCAATTGATGGGCATCCATTCAGTTTCCAGTTTCTAGCCACTACAAAAAGGGCTGCCACAAACATTCTTGCACATGTGGGGCACTTTCCTTCCTTTAAGATCTCTTTGGGATATAGACCCAGGAGAAACACTGCTGGGTCAAAGGGTATGCACAGTTTGATAACTTTTTGAGTGTAGTGATGGACCACACTGTTCCAGGTGAATGTCCCTTATGAGATGTCAAGCTTTAACATGGAATCAGTATAGGTCTGTGAGGAATCTGCATCTAGTGTGCTGAAAAGGGAAGATGCTGGCTGCCATTCTTATTGCACAACTAACTCAGTCATAATCATTTCTAGTTCTTATTCTCTCTGCCCTTCTTTTCCACTGGAATTCTCCTATATTGTCAACAAACTCCCCTTCATCCTAAATCTCTTCCTTTCATGTTTGTTCTGTCTTTTCTGAAACTTAGCTTTCCCCTGAATTCAAACTAATTCTTAGTATCTTCTTTAAGGATTTAACTTTTTTTTCTCATATGCCTAACATACTGGTCCAGGAGAGAGAGTTTTAAGTATTTCTTGTTTTCCATTTCCACTTTCAGTCTCTTCCTCCGTCAATATAACCCAGCAGACACTTAATTTCTTTTAAAATTCACTCCATTCTGCCTGATCTTTGTTGCTGTTATCTCTGGACCTCCAGGTATCAGTTAGTCTCTCTCCTCCAAATTAAGTTCAATACTTGGTTCTGAGTATTTTTTTTTTTTTACATTGACTCCTTCCAGCTGTTCTCCTTTGAACACAATGACATCTTAATTCCTCAGCTCTCATGACCTCTATCTGTGGTCTGTCTGAACCATGCATAGAAATAGTTAAAACCTAGACCAATTGCTGGGTCTGTATCCCAACAAAATCTTTAAAAAGGGAAAAGGACCCACATGTGCAAAAATGTTTGTAGCAGCTCTCTTTGTGGTAACAAAGAATCGGAAAATGAGTAGATAGGTATCAGTCAGGGAATGACTGAATAAGTTGTGGTATATGAAGGTAATGGAATATTATTGTTCCATAAAAAATGATGAACAAGCTGATTTTAGAAAGTCTTGGAAAGATTTACATGAACTGATGCTGAGTGAAAAAAGCAAAATCAGGAATACATTGTACACAGTACAGCAAAATTATGCAATGATAAGCTATGAAAGACTTGGTTCTTCTCAGTGGTTCAATGATCCAAAGCAATCCTAATAGACTATGAACAGAAAATGCCATCTGCATCCAGAAAAAGAACTAAGGAGACTGAATGTAAGTCAACACATGCTGTGTTCACTTCTTTTTTCTGGTTTTTTTTTCTCTCTCCCATGGTTTTTCCCTTTTGCTTTGATTTTTCTCTCCCAACATGATTCATAAAGTAATATGTAAATAAAAATAAAAAAATTACCAGGGAAAAATAAAAAATAAAACCTGTCAGTGCTTTCCAAATTTTATATAGCAATATCTCTCTTATTCAGGTGCAAGATAATTTTTTTTTCTTTTGGAGTTCATTTATGGCTTTCACAATTTTCCCTCTGAGTTTGAATTTTTTAAAACTCTGCCTTTTAAAAATAAAGTTAGGCATATATTTTTGTAAATATTCATTCTTTAAGCATTCAATTTTGTTGGCATAACATTGAATGTAGTAGTTTAAATAATTTTATGTCCTCTCTAATTTTCTTTTTGTAAATTCTTAAGTCATGAAAAATACGAGTGGGGGCCAGGGGTGATCTGCTCAGAGTTATCTTTTAAAAATATCAATATGATATATGTTTAGAGAATGGATTAGAGAGTTTAGAGACTGAAGGAAGGAAGATCAATGAGGATAGGGTCATAATAATCCACACGAATGTTGATGAGGGCCTGAACTAAGGTAGAGGCTAAGTTAGTGTAAGAGAGAAGACAGATTAGAACACAGATTAGAGACTGAAGAGTAAATATAGAAAAGACTTGCAGTTGATTGAGGGATGATGTTTGAGGGAGAACAAAGTGTTGAACATGACTCTGAGATTACAAATCTGGGCAAGTATAAGTATGGTAGTGTCATCAATAGAAACAGGCAAGTTTATAGAAGAGAAATTTTTAAAGAAATTAAATATAAAATGTTATGTTTTGGACATGTTGCAATGAAATGCTTGCAAGTCTTTCAGGTGATGATGTCCAGCAGGTAGCAGAATGGAGTTCTCAATACAAGTTAACAGTATAAGACAACTATCAAAAAGGTTAATACAATCTTATGTTAAGGGAAGCACCTCTTCTAGAAATAAATAGTTGGTGGTATTACTGTCTTCTCCCCTGGTCAGTGCATAACTTAGGTATCACATTTACTTTTGGGTGCTTCAATTTTGGAAGGACGATGGTAAGAGCATTTAAAGAAGGCAATCAAGATTGTGAAAGTTCTTTAATCTATATGACGTTGAAAGAACATCCTAGAAAAAAAAAAGTCGGTAGGGAAATACGATAGCTGTCTTCAGTATTTTTAGGAAAAAAACAAGCAAAATAAGAATTGAGTAGTTTTGCCTTCCCATCTCATTTATTTTGCTCTACCCTGAATAATTGCCCTGTCCCTTTTGGGATCTTTCTCTTGCCTCCAACATACCCTTAAATGTTTTTTGTTTTTGTTTTTTGCTATCTTAAGCAGGTACTACTCGTTTTAGCTCTTTCTGAACACTGAAGTAGCCCTGAAACGATACTTGCAAAGGATGAAACTACTCTTGTATGGTCATTTTTTTGTGGCATGTCTTTGCTTGTATCTTCCAAAAAAGTCTTTTAAAATTTTGGGCAGATAAATGAGATCCCTACTGAATCACATCAGTCTTTTAAGTACCTTGAGTTCAAGGACTTTTAAATTTTTCTTTCTGTATCCCTAGCACTTGGCATAGTACCTGGCATTTAATAGAAACTTATTGATTGATTGATTTAAATAATTCTCCCTTTTTACTCTTAGTGTGATTTCTGCAGAAATTTAGGACATTGGATTTTGCTTTTTATCTGAATACTTTGAAATTTGCTTTCCCAACATTTAAAACACGTTAGACTATTCTCTATCATGATAAGATTCTTGCCCAAGACTCTTTATTTGTATTTCTAATTTAGCACTGAACTGGTCAAAATCAGGTCCAGAATAGCAGTTCCTTTATTTCTTCCTCCATATTCTGTAACTTGTATCTATGCCTTGACTTCTATCTGTTTGATTTATCTTACTCTGAGCCTTGGGGAAAGACTGACTAAATGATTTGTGATGATCTTAACATTCACGTGAAGAAGACTGAAAATATGATACCTAAGTTATGGACTGAACAGGGTAGAATATAATGGGATCATCATTAAACCTCCCTGGAAGTCTTGGGGAATGCACAGTGGCAATTAAGAGAAAGCCTCACAATAGGATAAAGGAACACAGGATTTTACATACTGACGTGAAAGGTTGACTGTTTCTTTTTCTTTCCACTAATTTTGAAAACAATATATTCTGATTGGCAAGCTAAAGATGCTGAGTATAAGGCATTTGCTTCTGCATTGGAATTATTGGACTTTCATAAGTAGACCAGATACTTACTACTATATTGATTAGTGAATGAGATTGCCAGAGATAAGATTTGTGAAGATTATAATCCTAGAGCAGGGGTGAGGGTGGGGTGAAATGGAGTAATTTACAAAAAAAAAAAATCTTGAAAACTTAAATTCCCAGAAATTAAGCTCAATTAGAATGATAAACCAAGAATGGAGACTGGTCCTCAACTCACAAATATATGAAGGTTTTCTCTCATTACTTTCCATGAACTACAGATGTAGATGATTCAGGAATATCTCCAACCATTCCCCAAGATTTGGTAGGGTAAGTGGGAGGAGGTTTATTAGATGGGAGAGATGAATGGTTTCATGAAGAAATGTGACCCATTTCTTTTCTTAAATAAATTCTATGATCGCAGTATGTTAAGTAAATCTGAGTCTGATGAATATGTTGTAAACCAAAAGAAATGAGGCTAGGGATGAGATAAGAACTATAAAATTGATTTTAAACCATGTTTCTCACCATGGTGGGGTATGAGAAGTTTATCAAGGGGCATGAAGAATTAGGGTAAATAATCATACTATTAAAACATATGATTAGGAAATCATACATTTTATTTCTTATGTGTATATGCATGGTAAACAATAGAATTTACTTCTTTTTATGTCAATGGAGTTACAGGAAGGTTTATTGAAAACCAGAAATGTTGTTGTGTTTGCTGTTTGTTCATTGTTCTTGAAGAGAACTATGACTTCAGGGAGGTGATGCCATGACCAAGAAGTAAGAGGATTGAAAAACTCAGGGAGTATAGATCCTACATTTTTACATTTTGAGTGATATGTGATTTCATCTAATAACTAAATTCTGAAACTTACCAGTTATATTGCTTGAAATAATGGTTGAAGCTGGCTAAACAGGGTAATAACATGGACTTTTATGGAAACTAAGGTCCAAGGAAGACTGACAAAAACTTGGACTTTTGGTCCAGGTAGAGAGCCCACCCTGGTGGGCAACTCAGATCTTGCATTTTTTTTAAATAAAATAGGGTGGTACTTACCTTTGCTGTTTTAAAAAAGTCAGCATGTTAGCAAATTTGCATTGTTGGTAGTGCCATGAGTAGCACAGATGTGAAAAAAGAATGGAATTTTTATTTTAAAAATCTTTTGAAATTCAGAAATCTATGAAGAACATGAAAGTTATATTTCTTTTAAAAATGTAAAATTGTTTTTCTGTTGTAGTACTACATGCATGCCAGACACCTGACACTGAGCAGAGCTTTTCCAGATAAATTTCATGTTGAATCTCCACCATCACTAGCGGTAAAAAAAAAATGTTTATCTCTCTCCCCCCCCCTTTCTCTCTCTCACTCTATGTGTGTATGTGTGTCTCTGTCTCTGTCTCTGTCTGTCTCTGTCTCTCTCTCCCTCCTTATCTCTCTTTGTCTATCAATATAAACTTTTCCATAGAAATCTCTACTAATAGCATTTGATTTAATTATTGACAATAATCAATATATAGTACTTTTGGAACATTCAAATTAAAGCATATTAGAAGAGAATGGATATTAGGATGGATGACTGTGTGGGCAAGAAAATAGGACTGAATGGAACCAATGGTACAAGTTGAAGGTTTGGCCTTGGTGAAGAGAACAGATGCTTCTTTATAAGAAACTAGAATAAAGAAAAGAATGCTGAGTACTGTTGCTCACTTGGTATATAGATCACCTTCTCATTTTCTCTGAAGAAGCTGGGGAAGAATTTATTTTTGAAACCTCTAATTAACAAACATGCCTGACCTAGATAGAGTAGAATTAAAATATTAGCTTTGATTGGTCTCTGGTAAGAATAGGCAGGGCAGGACTGGGTTGCAAGTGAAAGTCCTGGGAATCAGGACAAGTCTATCATTGGAATCAAAGGGCCAAGGTAGCTGGAAATCGGTTAGCTTCCTCCCCTCTACAATGATTCAACTCAAAATTTGTGATGAAAAGAAAAAAATTCTGTCCATTTCCAAAGAGAAAGAACCAATGAACTTTGGATACAAATTGAAGTATAATTTTCTCATTTTCTTTTTTTTCCTTTTTGTGTGTGATATGGCCAATACAGAAATATATTGTTGCATGATTTCACATACACAATTGGTATTTTATTACTTATCTTCTCATTGGATAGGGGAGGGAGAGAAAGAGCATTTGAAACAATTTAAAAAAAATAATATTAAAAACAAATCATTTTAAAAAGACAAAAGATATTTAGCTACAAGTTCCCTTTTATAAAAATTCAGGTTCTAAATATGAAAAACATAAAAATTTTATGAACAGATAAATGGACACATAAAGGATGGACATATGAGCCCTTATAAAATCAAGGCATTTCCCTCCAGTGGCATCTCTTTGCAGTAGATTTATTCAGTGGCTGTGACTCACTGTAGGATTCTAGTCAGGGGAAAATCTGAGGCTTGCCCCCAATGTTCCAAGACCCCTTTATCTAGGCCCACACTTAGTTCTTTCCTCAAAACTTCTGATCACCTGCCACCTGCCATTGTTCTCCCTCCTTTTTGCTTCCTTTTGCTCCATTCTGAACTTTGCTGTTCAACTTTGTGTATCACAAAACTCAGCCCTGTATAAAGCTTTGCCCCCAATCACCTCAAGGCCTTTGCCTTTGCTTGCAGTTGTACAACTCTCTAGCAGAAGGCACACATTGTCCTCAAGGGAATACTTTCTAGCTCTTGTGGGGGTAAACATGACTGTCTCCCTTAACTGTATTTATTTATAGCTCAACAACAGATTTCAAGATTTGAGTGTCATATATTTAAAATTTTTCTACTGTACACCAGGGTCCATAGCTCTAGTTCTTTCATGCCATTAAAAAAATTCCCTAGGCAATAAGCCCATGGCATTTGAATATAGAAGTTTCCTGTTAAATTCCATTATAACTATGGGTGATGTATTCCCAAAGAAAGTTTGATGTGGGGATCAGAGGGTAGACTTTGATTTCAATACTAGAAGAATTACTCTGTGCTTCTCAAATGGTCTTTTGGAAGGAGGTTGGAAAATAATCATTTATAAGATTCTAAATATTCATTTAAAGAAGCATTTTTGTCTTCATCAATATAGTTTGTGTAAACTTAGTTGTCTGGAGGCATATAAGTGGAATGTTAGCTAGAATGTTGGGCCTGAAGTCAGGAAAACTCATCTTCCTGAGTTCAAATCTAGCCTCAGACACTTACAAGCTGTGTGTGACCCCAAACAAGTAGTTTAACCCTGACTATCTCAGTTTCTCATCTGTTAAATGAATTGGCAAAGGAAATGGCAAACTACTCCAATGTCTTTGCCAAGAAAATCCCAAATGGTGTCACAAAGAATCAGACATGACTGAAATGACTAAACAACAACTTAGCTGTCTCATAAAACTTCATTAAGAAGCTATTCAAAAAGGCAAGTAATCTTTATTTTGATGGATGATCAATTAAAACACCTAAATATATAAACCATAGTAACACTTATTTCAATAAAAATTCTTAATAAACCTGGGGAATTTAATGTTTAATCACGCAAAGTAGATATATCCCTCTTCAACACAGCCAATACTAATAAAACATGTGTTCCACCACCACCTATTCTAAGAGCAAAATGGGCAAGGAAAGTGGAAGGACAGTTTATTTAAAAGAACTAAACAGAGTTGCTTTTGTCAAAAGAGCTGAATAGATTCAGACTAAAAGGTATCATTGTCACCTTTAAGTGCATCAACCTCCCATTTATAACATTTTCCTGACCTAATAACTAACTCATTACAAAGAGAATCTATCAAAGAAGAGAATTTGACGTGATCAACAGGGGATCATCCATTAGAGCAGGAAGGGATCTAAGAGGCTTCCTAATCCAATCCCTTCCTTTTGCAGATGAACTGGAGCCCAAGGTAATCAATCTTATTTGGCTTTATTTAGATTAAATAGATAACTGCCCTGATATTTCAACCTAGGTTCTTCAAATCCAAATCTAGCACTATTCCCACTGGACTAGGCGCTAGGACTTTTATGTTGTTGATTACTCTATTGATCAGTCTCTAAAGTCAGAATAAATTACAGATTAGTGGTACCTGGGCAGATAGCATGTTGGCAAATGCTTTATTAGATATACATATGAGAGATTCTACTAAATAGACTTGTGCCAAGTGTGGTATAGCCCAATTTTTATAAAATTAGGAATAACCAGTAATTATAAACCAGTAATTATAATGTTTGTTTCTGCCAGACCCAAGGTTTTAAATTTCCAAGGCCTTCTTCAGTGCCACCTTCACCCACAAGCTCTCAACATTCCAGTCCTCATAACAGTGATGTAGAAGATGAAGATGAGCGATATGATGAAGAAGAAGAAGCTGAAAGGGATCGGATGAATATTAAATCTCCCTTTTCTCTGGGTCAAGTCCCTCATGAAAAGAAAAAGCAACACGGGGAACACAAGAACTAAATTTCTGTACTCTTGGCTTTTCCTGGATCTTTATCACGTATAGAACTGTAACCTCAAAACAGAAAATATATAGACATTAGGGAGCACCACACATTAAAGAACTTAAACTAACATAATTAAAAAATTCTTTATAGAAATAAAATAAACTTTAGAGAAAGTATCTTTTCCTCTTGTAATTAGTGATAATGGAAAACTGGTCACTACTGAAAAAGTCAGGAGACAAAAAATATGTGGCAATTTGTTTCTCTCATCTTCAGAATAAAACCCAATAAATAAAATTCATCATTTTGTTTATTGGACTTTATTTATTTAGATATTTCTCTACATAAATATGGTTAGCCAGTAAACTTAAAAATTTGGAAAACATTCCATCAAGAAAGGCTGACAATATTTTTTAAGTGCTTCTTTTAACATTAAAAATTTTCTTAGTTTTTTATTTTTATTTTTTGAGGATCATAACCAAGTATCACCTATAATGTGCTAAACACAAAGATACTGTAATTGCCTTCCTACCAACTCAAAGCATTTTTTTTCAAAGGGTCCAGACTCTAGTAGTACATGCTCCAGAGCTGATGGTTTGAAAGTAGCCAATTGAATGAATCAATCAATGAGCATTTATTGTAATTACTATATGCCAGGTATTAAGTTAAGTACTAGGGACTTAAATACAAAAGTGAGACAGTTCCTGCTCTCAAGGAACTTATACTTTACTTGGGGTATATATGAATATTGTCAATACCTACATAAGAAAGGACTCTTTTTAGCTGGAATGACTCAAGAAGCTCATTATACATAGGGAAATACCCATCTTTGGTCCTGAAAAATTAATTTTCATTTCAAATATCACTCCCTACAAACCAAAATTCATTTTCAAAATAATAATGGAAGATATAAACTCATATATAAATTAGTACAAATAATTTTAAATTTCCTTAAATAGAAATCCTAATTCTTTGCATAGACCTCTTCTTTCATAGGAAATAAATGACAAAATCAAAATATACTAATATTCTGTGAATAATAACACTAATAAATGTGAAACCAACAATGTAAAAGGCAACATCCATTTATCATAATAGCCAAGATTTATATTACATTTTATATACATTATTTTTAGTTTTCCTCAACAATAATCCTATAAATGCCACAAGTATTATTCTCACTTTATAGATGAGTAAACTCAAACCTGAGAAATTATAAATGGCCTCCTTAGCTATTAAGTATCAAAGCTGAGTCCAAGTTCAGATGTCTTTCTAATAGGCTGTGCTGACTTATCTTCAGTTTTTTATGGGTATACAAGATTAAAGTAATTTAGTTTTTATTAAATTTGTAAAACTGAGCATGTCTGTTTCATAGTAGCAGGGATGGTCTTCAATCTCTATATGGCATGTTCAAACATATTATCAAATTATACAGATAATCATATCAATCTTTTGTCGTTTTTTATTTCAATTAATCAATGAATATTTAATAAGAATGGATGAACAGATGAACGGATGAATGAATGAGTATATGAATGAAAAGGCACCTATTAGGCAATTACTATGAGCTAAACCCTATGCTAAACATAAATACATATTGGGGATGCAGTGGATAGAGCACTGGTCCTGGAGTCAGGAGGACTTGAGTTCAATTCTAGCCTCAGATACTTAATACTTCCTAGCTGTGTGACTCTGGGAAAGTCCCTTCACCCCAATTGCCTTGCTAAAAAAAAAAAAAAAAACATAAATATGGATACCAATAGAAATGACAAAAAAAAATCACAATCTTTCTTTTCAATGAGATTGTATTCTATTAAAGGTAAACAGTACATATGGAATAATAAATTCTATTGGGGGCAGAAAAATACTTACAGGATGATCTAGCAGCAGGGTGGATGATAAAGTTAGAGAGTGAAGCAGAAAGGGGAATGGTAATACTTGGAGGTCTGGAAGACATAATGTTTATATAAATGACAAAGCTTTGGTTTATATTCCTTTGCCCACCAGATGAGGTAGATCACTCTGAATCTCAGTTTGGAGGAGATGTAGTCTCCTTCAATATGTACTTTATCATTTGCTTGACACAAACAGAATTATGATACAGTGCCCCCTCCCATCCTGCTGCCATCATTGCTACTCCTTTGTGCTCCATCATTCTCACAGTCCCAGGCTGGAAAGGAGACAGGACAGGATTATAGCTGTCCCCACTATGGTCATTACCATGACTGAGCTCCCTACTAATATCAAGCACTCTGCTAGGCATTGGATATATAAAGACAAAAATGAATAATTTCTGACCTGGAGACATTACATATATATTTATAAGTGTATATTAAATTTATGCAAAAACAAGTACATGATAATTATGCATTATTCAGCTATCATATAAGTGGCATTTGTGCTGAGCTCTGGCCGTTCAGGGGTTATTCTGTGGGTGCTGTATAACTGTCAATCATTTTTTAGATAGGAATTATTTTCACAGAATAGTCAGATTCATGTATCATGAACATACATAATTTCTAATAATGCAAAGACTTTTTATTTGTTGGCTGACATTAAAATAGACATAGATACATGAGGACAGATACATATATGTTTATTTAAACATATATGTATCAGCTACTAAACCTAGAATCAGGAAGATTCATCTTGAATTCAAATCTGCCCTCGGACATTAGCTGTGTGACCCTGGGCAAGTCACTTAGCCCTGATTGCCTCAGTTTCCTTATCTTTAAAATTATTTGGAGAAGGAAATGGCAAAATACTCCAGTATTTTTGTTAAGAAAACCCCAACTTTAGGATCATGAAGAGTCGGCATAATTAAAAACTACTGAACAATATATGTATATATAGATATGTGTCTATATTATAATATAAACACATATACATATATATGTGTATTTATATATATGTATGCACAAATGTTCATTTTTTGTAGTATAGTACGATAAAAAAAATATTAGATCAGGAACAGGGGAAGCTTAGTTCTGGTCTCAACTTAATCATTATGTTATATATCATTTAGACAAATCATTTCCAAAATTAGGCCTGTTTCTGCATCTGTAAAATGATTGAGTTAGCTAAATAATTTTAAGATCCTTTCTAATTCTATCCATGATTCTATAAATATAAGTAGATAATGGTAGGATTCTTAGGATTTTAGAATTAAAACTAGCTTTAAAATTTCTATTATAAATGTTATTTATACATTTGGGTTAATTTTATAGAGATAGGCTTTAAAACTTACATTCTATGAGGTTTAATGGTTGGAAACACTTGTTCTTCTTTTCATCTAAAGCCCTAGCCTGAGGAATAATAAATGTTGATCCTTTCATGCTAGGCCTGGATCAAATAAGGCTATGCTTTTCATTATATGTTTATGTTTAGTAAATTATGTATCTTAAACTAAAAAGTTATATCTGGGAACATTTTTTATGGAGCAATTTTGGGATGTTTAATATGAATAATTCTAATTAGACAAATTTATTTTGAAAATGTAATAAAGTTTAAATTGAAAGAAAAAGATTTATGTATGCTCTTTCTTTCCTATTGAAGGGAACTACATACCATCATGGTCAAGAGTAAGACTATTGAAAATGTGAAACGTGAATCCTAGTAATTCCCCAATTAGTTAGCAAGGGGAATGACTCCTTTTAACAAAGCCAGCTTGGGTGGTCATGGAAGAAAGAGCTCAAATGACATTCTAATCTGCCAGCCAGAGCTAGCAGTGGCAATAGATGAGGAAGAGAAAGAGGAGGAGGGAACGAAGGAGAAGGAAGAGGAGGAAGAAAGGAGGAGATTTTCAGAAATAAGCTTAGTTTAGCAGAAGAGACAGCAGTAATCCTGGGGTCAAGGGATCCAATTGCAAAAGTAAAGATTTTTACATAATTCTTTGGGTTTAAAAAAAACAATTTTTACACATTATTTCTGAAGTAACTAGATGGAATAATGGATTGAGTGCTGGGCTGGGAGTCAAGAAGAATTCATATTAGTCCAAATTAATTTTCAGATACTTGTACTCTATCTGGTTAAGAAATTTAACTTCTGTCTGCCTAAACTATAAAATGAGGATAATAGCAGATACATTACAGAATCATATAAAGAATATAATGAAATAATATTTGCAAAGGACATAGCATAATGTCTGGCACATAGTAGGTGCTTTCTAAATGCTTATTCCTTTGTATCTCATTTTATCTTTTTTGTGGGGTGCTCAAAGTTTCTCTTAGGCCTAGTGTAACTTCTCTCCCAAGCTTCTTGGAGAATTGTGAATCTGTGACCAATTGTCTTTAACTTCCATTTAGACCCTAGTTTCTTTCTTTTTTTTGCTTTTTGCTGAGGCAATTGAGGTCAAGTGACTTGCCCAGGGTCACACAGCTAGGAAGTGTTAAGTGTCTGAGCTTAGATTTGAACTCAGAACCTTCTGACTTCAGGGCTGGTGCACTATCCACTGTGCCACCTAGCTGCCCCTAGACCCTAGTTTCTTAATTGTGTCTTGCTACCCCATATGGAGTATTGAATATGGGGGTCATGAAATTATTATTTGTTAATAAATGTTTGATTTGTATATTTGCTTTCTATACCTATATGCTTGGGAGTCATGTAAAAATTTCTCAAGTTAAAAAGAGTCACAAGTGAAAAAAATTTAAGCTCTGATTTAGACTGAAATCCTGAAATCAAGTCCTGAAATAAATCAAACTCGTAAGTGTAGGAAAAGGCATTTTTAATTAAGACAAAAGGGGTCGCAAGACTGAGACACTGCCATGAATCTAAGTATGGGGTATTCACAGGGGAAAAGTATAGAAAGGTTTTAAAACATTCAGGAGGAAAGAAGGAGAGGGATCTGGCTATGAGGCCCCAGCTACCCTTGGCAATCTAAGCTGGGAAGCCAGCTTCATTCTGGTTCTTTTTACTCTTCATGATCCAATTTGCCCCAAACCTTGATGAGGGGGCTAAGATACTTGGGGTTATTTTCTGGAGCTATGACTAGCCCAAATTAATTTCTGTTTGCAGGATAAAGCAGAGCCCAGATTCTCAAGGTGGAGCCCAGTCCAACATAGTTGAAAGTAAAGTGCCTTAGAAGTAGAAATGCAATGCCATTCTTAAAATTCTTCAGACATAGGGACTTTTTGTCAGGATGGCTTTTTGACAGAGAAAAGAACATTGCATTTGATGTTAACAATATTACAATTAATTTTCCTGTTAAATCACTGATTCCAGATAACTGTTGTCCCTGATGGGGTGAAGCTGGAACATTGATGGAAAAATAGGAAGCCCCAAATCTTAAGGACCTGGTAGAGGAGACCAAGACCAATCCGGACTGTTATCCTCTCAGCCAAGCTAAGATCAAGGCCCTAAGTGAAATGTTCTCTCCTCATTCACAGCTTGAAGTCATCTATTTAATCTGTTGCTTTGGTATGCTATTTTTCAGACGAATCTTTGGGGTGTGACCAAATTTCTGGAGCCAGCCTGAACACTCTTCCTTTATAATGTTCCCACATGTCCTATGTAGACACATTCCTGTAATTTACTTAAGGGATCAATAGAAATATCTAAATTGACTGAAGCCTTTTCACATGTAATTGTAACATTTTTGGTTGATTTTATTCAATTTAGTGGAGGACTATTCCTACCAAGATGAGGTACCACAAAAGCATTTTTATATAGCGCTTTGAAAACGTTAAAATGCTGTGTAAATGTTAGCTATTGTTATTGTTATTTGATTGATTCACTTTACTGACCCAACTTTTACAGAGGGGTCATTAATAATAATAATAATAGTGTTTATATAGGGCTTTAAGGTTTGCAAAGGTCTTTAAATATGTAATTTTATCCTCACAATAACTCTGGGAGGTAGGCACTATTATTATCCCCATTTTACAGATGAAGAAACTGAGTCAGACAGGTTAAGTAATTTAATGCAGGGTCACAAAGCTAGTAGTAGTGCCTGAGGCCAGATGCCAATTTGGGTTTCTTGAGTCTATTCAAAGACACCACAAAATTGTTAGGAGTTGGTTGGTTGGTAATTGTCTTTCTGGAAGGAATCAAGTTAAAATGTGTCTGTTACAGTATGACTGACGGATCAGACCAACACGAGCTCAGAATGCTCTATTACAATTCAGGCACAAATATTCCACGTGAGTATTTGGAATAGATTATCAAAATTTGCATATCTCATGGGGTTTTTTTGAGTCACTTCAATTCTGCTTTGCTCATAGAGCACAGCACTTTCTTTGCTGAAGGCCCACCCTATGGTTTCCCCTGTCACACAATCGATTCCAGAGTTCTTCAGAGAGACCCTGAGAATGTCCTTTTCTTGCTTCTTCTAATCTCGAGGTGAGCATTTGCCCTGTGTGAGTTCTCCACAATATAATCTATTATTTACATTATAATCTATTACATTTGGCATTCAGTGGCCAGCCCATCAGAGTTGTGCTCTCTGTTGTGAAATCTGAATACTTGGCAGTTTAGTTTAAGAAAGGAGCTCAGTGTCTTGTATCTTATCCTATCAAGTGATCTTCAGAATCTTTCTTAGGAGATAGAGATTACAAATTTGCCCAGATGGAATTTAGCCTTTCTCTGGTTTCACACTTTTTTTTTACTTCCTGCACAAATCCAAGAGTTAAGAAATGACCAGATTTAAAAAATTGATAAATGTTTCATACTAAAAGCAGAACTTTTAAATGAACACTGGTTTACTAGTTGGGGAACACTGCAGGAGACAGTCACATAGGACCACCTAGAAACAGCCATGCCTGAAGGTCACGTGGCATTTATAAATCTTACCATATAATGGTAACAGACTCCCTATCCTTCTCAGAGTGGTGTGTGAGGGGCTGGTTTTTGAGAGTATGACCTCTTTTGATTGATAGTTAGGGATGTATTTGAGATGAACCATACAAGTGAGAAGTACCATGAAAATATTTTAATAGTCACTAATTGAGATGTCTACTAATTACAGGAAGGATCACTCAGAATATATTTGAGTCTTTAAATTTAAAATACTATGACAAATTCAAAGTGTGACACAATTCTGTGATCTAAATGAAATATATAATAAAGAAAAAAGTATTGTTAGCTGCTAAAAATTATTTTTCAATAATTATCCTTAAAAAACTAAAACTGAGATATACATGTATGTATATATTCCTTCATAACATAGACCATGTGTAGGCCATGCTTTTTATTCATATAAATAATGGCTTCAACAGAAATTTAAGAGAAGTTGGATCGTGTTCTTCAGTTTAATAGATTATCTTCCAAGAATCTTGAGTGATCAAGATTTACTGCTCTAGCTGCAAGAAAATAAAATAAAATTATAAATTTTGTTTTAAAGCCCAGTACAATCATCAAGGAAATATCTGAGTTTAAGGTTCTGCGTCCCCAGATTCTATCTCACCTTCTTCCTCATCTCCCACTTCCCCCCCCCCCAAATAGTTATCCACCTTGACCATTCAAGGATTTTCATTTTGTTGATCATCTCTCCTTTGTTCTCTTTTCCTTTCTTTGGTTCTCCAATGTTATGTTTTTCAATTCTCTAGCTTCTTCTATTTCCTTCATGGGCTTACAGTGGGATTCTTTCAAGATTTTTTCTGATCAAATTCTTCCTAGGGGAGATCACTATTTCTAAGCCTTCAGTGATCACTTTGATTATTAAAGACTCCAAAGTTTAAATCTCAACTCTGACTTCTGATCCATCCTATGGCACAGCTCCACCCAACCATATCCTGCCATCATGGCAAACTGAACTTGACTTTCTAAATTGTTTTTCATTCTCTAGTGATAGTGTTACCTTCCTTTTATAATAATATCTCATTTTTTCCACTTCATTTATAATAAGTCATTAAAGTCCAGAGGGAATCACAGATCTGAAGCTAGCAGGGACCTTAAAGACCATTATGATCATCTTCATTTTACAGATGAGAAAATGGAGGCACAGAAAGACACAGAGAGCAATTGTTGGAGCAGACTTTGAACACAAATCTTCCTTACTCCAGGTCTTGTTTCCTATCCACTATGCCAGACTGAATCAGGGTGGGTCTGCAACAATAGATCATTAGCAAAATGTTCCTGCTTCCCATTTTCATTAGTTTTCAGATTCAAGAAATAGTTACTAGACTATAGTAGACATCTACTCAACCTTTCATTTTATAGATGAGGAAACTAAGGTCTAACAAAATTAAGCATTTTGCTTAAGCTCCCACAACTAAATTACTAAGTAACAAAGTCAGCTTTTGAACACAGTTTCCCAGATTACAAAACCCGTGTGATATAAAATGAACCATTCCTGTGATATAAAATTAGCTTTAGATAGATATATTCTTTATATTTGCTCATCTCTGTGTAACAAAATCATTATCCCGTAATGGCACATTAATAGAGTGGGGTACCCACCCCTTAAAAATACAAATTATCACTTTAATTTCTGAAAGGGGGACAAAAATTATTCTGAAGTAATAGAAGCTCTAGGGTGTGTTAAATTGTGAAATTCATATTAAGTTATATAATCTGAGGAAGAATTTTTTGTTTTGTTTTATTTGTTTTAAAGGATTATTATAACAAATGTAATTCTTCATAACAAGTATTGCTATGAATTTGAGGGCTATAATTATAAAAATTAAAAAATTAAGGAAGTTCAAAACAAGAATGAAACTACTTCAAAAGGTCTTTAGGAAAGTATACAAAACTCTGCTTGTCTGTCTTGAAAGGATTCATTCTACATTTACCTTCTTCTGGTGGTTTCTGCAGGGACTCAAAGAACATGGCTGCAGCTTCAGAAACAAGTATTGGGTTTAGACTTTGGCTGCGCTTTTCTGAAGAAATAAAATGTAAACAAATGTTATCACATAATATTAATAGATAACATTCACATAGTGCTTTCTGTGCTTTACAATTATTACCTCAATTGATCCTTGAAGGACCTTGAAAGGTAGATGCAATTTTATAATCCCTGTTTTGTAGGTGAGGTAATTTGGGCTAACAGGATCAAGTAACTTGCCCAAAATCACATAGCTTGTAAGCATCTGAGGCCACATTTGAACTTAGTTCTTCCTGATTCCAGACCCAGTGCTTTATGCACTGCACAACCTGACTCCTTCATGTCTAGACTGATTCAATAAATAAGGTGAAAAGTAAAATCTGTATAAAATAAAAAGATTTTCAAGGCTCAGTGGGTGGCCAACTTTATTTTATTCAATATACCAAATTTTGAACATCTGAGTGGCTTCAGTAAATAGAGTATGGGAAACGGGGAGTCTAGAAGATAGTTCAAAATTGTGGGCAGATTGCAATTAACTGCCTTTGGCCTTAGTTTCCTTATTATAAAATGAGAGGAACTGGCCTTGATAGTCTCTAAGGTTCCTTCCAGCTCTAAATCTATGATTCTATTAAAGGACAATTTCTTAGAAATTGTTTATACTGTGATAAAACCTATACTAATTTTGCATTGTGAAAATTTAGAAAGGAAATATGGTATATTGAATAGAGCCAGTCTTGGATGAAAGGACAAGTCTGAGCTTTTCCTATCTATCTGACTAGGATGTTTTAGAAAAATCATGCTCTGGAAAGTGCCCTATACCTTTTTTTTTTTTAAATATGCTTTTAAGTTCTGGTTTGATGAAAAATTCACCAACTCAGTATGAATGTGATAACTCTTCATTTATAGTATTGTTACTATGTAAAGTAGATGTGCCTGATAAATGCTAAAAATAATGTTAAACTTGGCATAAGGAAAAATGTTTTTCTGATTTAACCTTATTTATGAAATTTGATGTGGGAAATTTTAAATATGAAAACAATGGCAATACTATAATACAAGAAGTTTGGATAAATTATAGGTCTATGAGGTCCCTTTCAGATCTAAAGTTCTATGATTCTAATTGCTTTGTTTAACAATGAGAAAAATATTGGGTAACTAAGTAACTAAGCACTGGTCTTATAGTCAGGAAGACCTGAATTCAAATCTGGCTCTCACATTTACTAGCTATGTGACCTGGGCAAGACACAGATTGCCTCCTAAAAAAAATAACCATGAACAAAAATTACAAAATGCATGGCTATATATTTAATCTCATTAAAAAAAAAGCATATTGAATACTTGCCAAGTACTCAATATTATGTATAATATGTTCTGTACTCACTGGCAGGCATTCAGTAATTAATATTTTCTCCATAATAAATAATTTTAAGATGATTAATTTTTCAGGATAACAAGCACATTTGCAGACAACAGAGTAGCAATGGTCAAAGTTAAAACTAGCAGATTTGATACCTGGAGTATGCAGCTTTAAAACCCACCCTCCCCACTTTGGAGAAGTCTTGGGAACACATAGAATATGGGACAGTTTAGGCTCCTGCCCAAGAAGCATGTAGCGAAGTGGAAAGTTCACTGGTATAAATGTTGAAATTTGGTGTCCTGAAGCAAACTCCTAGTTGTTCTGCCCTAAGTTACAATTCTAGTAAGGATGTACCATGAACAGCAATAAAAGCATGTGTCCTATAATTCTTGCTTTTCTACAATATTTTAGGATACTATTTAGTACTACATAGGACCCTTGGGTTTATTTTTGTTTGTTTGTTTGCAAAAGTGGAGATAGGTGTGCTTTTTAAAAAAAAAGCTCCACAACTTAATGCTTACTGTGTATAGCTTTGAAAAGATCATTTTAAGTAGGAAAATTAGGAGAGGAAGTAGGAATGCATCTGAAACTAAAAATCTGGCTACACCTATTATAGTAGTGTTATAGGTTAGCCAGCTTTTCTTCTGTCTTCCTGATGCATTTTTCTCTTCCTGAAATGATTGTCTAACCTCGCTGTGATTAAATATGAACTTTTCCGTTTAGATTTCAAAATTCTGAAAAATCTGGCCCCATTCTGCCTTTCCAGTCTTATTATTTTTCACTTTTATTAATCTATGAACCAGATAACTGGCCTTCTTGCTGTGCAATGATACATGCAATGATACATGAAACTAGATCTACCCCCTAAGCTCTTTTACACGCATGGAATGCCCAAGAGGCCATTTTTGTGCCTCTGAGAGAATCTACTTTATCCGAAGTTTTGCTCAAGGTACACCTTCTACCTGAACCCTTTCTTGACCAACCTTTACTGCCATTGCCTCCTCTTGAAATCTTTACCTTGTATTTATTCTATACATACTTATTATATAAATAGCATCTGATCCAAAAGAATGTAAATTCTTTAAAAAGCAGGGGTTATTTTATTTTTGCATAATATCTCCAGCACTTCTCCATCTCAGACACATTGTAGTAAGTAGCTCAATAAGTGTTTGTTGGTTGAAATTTTCCTATATATAATATGTATATAAATAGTATGCATATACAACATACACATATTATATGAGATAGAATAAATATATCCATGCATATATAATATACATGTACATATGCACAGTCCTATCAGTTTCATTTGTGCAGAAAACATGCAGTGAGTTAACTCCTTCCCTGTAATATGGATCAGCATCTGTTCTGAAACTTAACAGTCTAAGAGAGTTGACTAGGGCCCTAAAAGTTTAAATGACCTGCCCAAGATCATGTCGCTATTGTATCAGAGGAAAGACTCCAATCTAAGTCTTCCTGACTGCAGTACTGGCTTTCTATTCACTATGCCACCTTTATCTCATTATAAATATGCTGGCACTTAAATCTTATGCTCAGTATCAATCTTTTCAAACACAGAGGAATTAGAACACATCTAGACTTTTAAGAATGAAGTTTAAATAAAAGTTGTTTTAACAAAGTTACCGAGTGTTATTTTTCCTAAACATTTAAGACTACTCCTCCTACCCCTTTTTAAGCACATCTGCTTTTGGTTACCCAAATATCTTACTTATCTGACTGTTGATTCTGGCACAGTCTGCAAAACTGTCTGATTTTCATCCCTGACTGCTCCCCTTTATGACTACAGTTGAGTGGAGAACAGGCTGTTTTGTAGTTGGTAAGATAAGCAGTGATCACAAGAAAATGTACCACTTTAGCACAGGGCTAAATTGTCTTTTCTTGTGGAAATGGATCTGTTCAGGCATGAAACTTATCTCCTTTCCTTGATGTAGTTCTTAGCACTGTGCCTTGCACATAATAGGTGCTTTATAAATATCAATTGACTGACTGATAGGATCAGTGGACAGCCCAGTGCATTTGAGTCAGTATATACACAATTTTCATACCAACTCTACACTTATTTTTTAAATTACCCTGATTTTCCAGCTTGTTTCTTTACCGAGAAATGAAGTAATTGAACTTTATGGTTTCTAAGGTTCTTCTTTTTCCACTCCAACATTTTATGATGCAGTGAATCATGGCAAAGTATGTTTCCCCCTTCCCGGGATGCAGTGGAAAGAACACTGGATTTGGAGTCAAGGGACCTTTGCTGCAAAGGCCACTGGACAAGTTATGTAATTTCTCCAGATAACAGTCCCTTCTCTCTGAGTTTTAAATTATTGAATTATCTAATAATCAGACAAAATAATTTCTGCTGTTCCTTTCAGCTTAAGGCATCTGGTGTCTTTGTGTTTCTCTTACCCAGCTGTAGTCTGCTGTACAGATCTTTCCTCCTGCTCTCCTCTGAGATGAAGTGTCGGCCTTCTATAAAATAAAACAACAAAAACAAGAAAATCCTATGGTAGCTTCAGATGGCTTCAGAGGGATGCTAGTTGCAGCTTTGGAGCTGGGCAGGTAAATTGAATGACTTCTCTCTTATACTGTGTAAGACACACATTTAGGAAGGTGGCTTGGCCCTACTAGGTAACAGGGAAGGGAACAGAGAAAAATAATCTTATGATTTCACTCGATAAATCCTTGAATCCCATCCAGTAGAACTCCTTCTCTAAGTTTCAGCCTGAAGGTCATTGACAGGAATTTTTTTTTTAAAATGTCTCTAATGGATATCACTGTGGCTAGAGCACAGCCCCAGGAATCAGGAGGACCTGAGTTCAAACATAGCCTCTGACATTTGACATTTACTATTTATATGAGCTTGGAAAAGTCATTTAACCCCAATTACTTCCAAAAAGAAAGAAAAAAGTTGATTTGGATCCCAGGGGAAAGGAAAGGAAAGGAGAAGAGAGAAATAAATGAGAGAAGGTTGTTTTTAAATTTTTAAATGGATTTTGTTATAAACTTCCTTTGCCATAAATTTTGCCCTCAAGACTTTCACAGACTGATGTAGAGCAAGAGTAAAGTAAACAGGACCAGGAAAACAACGGACAAAACCAATAAAATAAAGCAAAAGAAGCT
This sequence comes from Myrmecobius fasciatus, assembly GCA_023553655.1. Lineage (NCBI taxonomy): Eukaryota > Metazoa > Chordata > Mammalia > Dasyuromorphia > Myrmecobiidae > Myrmecobius > Myrmecobius fasciatus. The sequence continues at coordinate 362,798 of JAJPUD010001198.1, read as the reverse complement.
AAAAAAGGAACTGAATGTAATTATAATGATCAAGTTTGATTGAAAAAAGTTAAAAAAAAATCTATGCATCCACAAGTGTAAAGGCTGTGAAATATCAAATTTTCTGAAAATTTTTACTTTTTCTGTACTGCAATCTTCATTAATATGAAAAAAATATATTTTTTTAAATTGCAAAGCAAAATGAATTGTCTATCAGAGTTCCTTTGCATTTTCTGCTACAGACTCTTGCTCTCCCTGAATAAATAGCTCACATTGTTTTTTGTTTTTTAGTACTTACGAGTCCCCTTGAGGTAGAGAATAGTGTGAGGAGTCCAGTTTCTTCTTTCCAAAATTCTCTACAAACCCAGGGAGAAGAACAGTTAATGGGACATCAAGATCCAGTCCTTTGGAGGTTTAAAAACAAAAAGGCCAATTACATAAGAACAACTGCATGCAGCCTTAGAGAATTCTGCTTTTAAAAAGGCAATTACCTGGGGAGCACAGCAGGAGTAGGAGATGAATGAAACCACCAGAAGCAGGGTCAACCCAAAAGCTTTCAGACTTTGGATTCCCTAAGTAGAAGAAACCATCATCCTAAGTGTATATAATCCTTACTTTATGGTGTGATATTTCAATTTTTTTTGTATTGTTATAATGCTCAATATAGAGGTATTTTTCTGATAAATTTTGTAATAAGGACTACAAGATGCAATGGATATTCTTTTTAAAAAGAATAACGGGAAAAATGGATCAGCAGCACTAATAAAAAATATTAGCATAATTAATAAGTTCTGGTTGGTTCTTAAATATTATTAAATACATTCTAATAGGATGAAACTTTTCTAAAATATAATTATTAAAATATTCATCACCCTCTGAAATGCTTCTTAACTAAACATGAAAATTGTTAATAAAAAGTAAGCCTTCCTCTGTAATAAAGGAAAACCTCACCTACCTTCATTGTTACTTCCTGCCAGGATTCTCTGTAAAAGTTATCTGAACCAAATTTGAATACAGAGACCTTTTTAAATCTTCCCTGTCAATGGACATCTTTCCATTTCTTTCAGAGTGAGTGTCTATAGGGATTTCTTGTCAGCCCTGGAGACAGAGAAGGAGGTCTGATGACTCTTCCTGGGAGATTAGCCAGCAGGAAGTCAAGCTGATTAAAAGGGTAGACACTCTTAGTTTAGCTACTCAGCCACATCAGCCAGGCGACTTTTTGAATACATCAGCATCAACTTAGTGTGTCCCACTAATTTTCAATAAAGCATCATTGTCTTACAAATGATCAATGACTCTGCCTGGAAGTAAAACTTGAATAATATCATTGACATTTATAGAGCACTTTAAAATTTTCAAAGTATTTTACACACAATATCTCATGTGTGGCTTACGACTGTATGAAGTAGATGATCTTATTATTTCCATTTTACATGTGAGGAAAATTAGATTAGAAACATAAAGTGACTTATCCAAGATCCCAAAACCATAGTGTATGAAGCAATATTTAAACCCAAGGTATCTCAATCCCACATTAAGCAATTTATCTGCTATTCAAACTATAATTTATGGTACAATTAAATACTGGCTCAATTTTTGAGAAATTGAAATATAAGTGAATCTCAATATGACTTTATGTCACATACTCATTATTTGATTTAAATTCATGTAAGTGTTTAGTATATATAACATGGTAGAAGGTAAAAGGAGGAGGGTATAAAAAAGTTCAAAATGCCATAGGAGTTGAGGACAAGAGACATTTAGTGAATGTGGTATTATTTAAGCAGACTTAAACAATAGGTATGATTTTAAGAGGTAGCATTTGAGAAGGGCAGGTTCTTTTAGGGTTTGAGATGACTTTGAGCAGAGGCATTAGATTAACAACTCATTAATTATTTGGGGGGATTGCTTAGTGATGCAATTTGGCCTGAGAGTAAAGTACAGAAGTTCATATGAGACTAGGTTATAAAAAGACAGGTTGGAGGTTTTTGAAGTATAGGTTAGAAAATTTGAATTTTATTCTGTAGGGAATGAAAACTAATTGAAGAATTTTAAGTAGAGGATCAATTTAATTTTGGTAATGTTTAGGAAGATTATTCTGATAATATAATCTTAAAAATCAAGAAGGCTAATAGATCCATTAAGAGGAATACTCCAAACTAGGAAAGTGATAGTCTTGCTGTAGGGTCTAAAATTCCCCAACAAATGGAACTCAGAGCCTCTTCCCTACCCCAAATCAAAGGGCAAGCTATTTGTGCCAAAGAAAGAGATAGGGAGCTCTATTATGATTATATAAGTGGTTTGATAATCATATTGGGTTATTTACCCAGGGGCTGTCTGGGAGCAGTTGATAGGCTATTCAGTAGATCCTCACAAAGACTCCTCCCAAATCCCATGATAATTATAGAAATCAAAGGGAGGAGGAACTGCAAAGCATCATTATACATCCTTAGCAATATATTTAGCAAGTATTTCTAATTTTGGGCCTGGGTTACAAGGCTTTAGTGATATGCCAGCACTCTTGGGTGAGTGCTTGAACACTCAAGGTTATTGGTGGACACAATGAAGGTTATATTCTGATCATGGTGTCCTTGTGTCTTACTATAGCTTGCACTTGATTGCTGTATCCTTCTTGTAGTTATCACCCCAATAAGACTGTGTGCTGGTCAGTTTGAGAAATTCCCAAACACCAAGTTATTTGCTGGTGCAGTGCTCTTGTAATCTTGTAATAGATTTCACACACGCCTCCCTTGGAATGGTTTTCACTTCAATAGTATAGATTTTGCCCAAATAGTATAGCTTTAACCAACAAAAACCCCATATTTGCCATATTCTGTACTGGTCAGAATATCTATCTATCTCTATATATTCTATCTATATCTGCCTATATCTATATGTACAAATATCTATATCTGTCTGTCTTACCATCTATCTATATCTATATATTAGTCTTTAGACTATTATTTGTTCTGAGTTCCACATTTTAAAAAGGACATTGAAAAACTGAATTTCCAGAACAAGAAAAAAAAATCACAAAAGCCTTCAATTCATGCTTTATGAGCATTAATTGAAAAAAAAACTGGAAGGATTTTGGAGAGGGACATGTGATAGCTCTCTCCAAGTATTTCAAAGGCAACCTCATAGAAAGGGGATTAGACCTTTTCTGTCTGAGCTCATCAGGTAGAATTAGAAAAAATGGGCAGAAGTTACAGTGAAGCCAAGTTTAGGTTTAATGTAAGGGAAAAATCTTAACTATTCAACAACAGAAGGTAGTCTTGAGAGAACATGAGTTCCTCTGTACTTTAAGTAGATAAGTGAAGGATGAATGATCATTCATCTTTATATTCTTGAGAGAATTTTTATTTAGGTACAGGCTAGAATAGACAGCTTATTATGTCTCTTCCAACTCTGAGCATCTGTAATTCTTATTCTATCTTGAATAGATTGGGATCATATGGGGAGACTTAAGGCAAGAAGACTAGGTATGAGATTCATGTGAGAGATATCAAGTGCCTAAAATAACACTTAACCTGCTTAACTTGATTGTAAAGAAGAAAGCACTATGCAAATTTCAAAGCACTTCTTAAATGTGAGTTATTATTATGATTGGGAAGAATATGGGTAAACTTGGTTTTGGATGGTTTAACATAGATATGATTGTGGAAAATAGGGATAAAAATGTCCAAAAGGCAATGGGAAATGTTGGTCTGAAGGTCAGAGGAAAGATTAGGGTTCAAGCAACTATTTGCATGGTTATTATAGCTAAAGACATATAACTGAAGGAGATCACTAAAGAGGAAAAATGTAGAAAGAGACAAAGTTTATTACATAACCCTGGGGAATGTTTTCATCCAGAGTTAAGAGGAGAAAGAGAATTAATTAAAAGAGAAAGAAAATCAATCAAAAATATATTAGAAAAAGATTTGGAAAGTGGACAGTGTGAATGGCAGAAAAAGTTTCTTCCTTTCCTTCTTCCTTCCTTCCTTCCTTCCTCCCTTCCTCTTTCTCTTAAATAGCATTTTATTTTTCCAAATACATTACAAAAATAGTTTTCAACATTGACTTTTGCAAATTTTGTGTTCCAAATGTTTCTACCTCTCTTCCACCTCCCCCCTCCCTGAGACAGTAAGCATTTTGATATAGGTTAAAAATGTGCAATTTCAGAAAAAATTTCTTAAAAGTGGTGGTAGTATATTGATAAGTAGAAGAAGGAAAAAAGGGAGGAAGGAAGAAAAAAAAGGAGGAAAGGAAGGAAAAACGTAGAGAGGGAGGAAGGAAGAAGCAGTAGCCATCCTATGAAGCATGTAGATCTAACCCTGCACTTGGCCACTTCTGGGGACACATGTTTAGCACTAGTTCTTTAGGATGATGACATTAAACTCTAGTTGGGCCTTTTCTTTTCCTTCCCTAAATTCCTTCCCTTCCCCAGGAGAGGGAGTATTGAGCCAAAGTACTACCTGAGAGCACTGATCTCTGAGTCAAGAAGCCTACTCAATAGGCTTTAAAAGAAACAACTTTGTTCACTGACTCTCTTTTTGGAGTGATTAAAGAAAAAGTGGTCACTGAGGAGAGAGAAAAGGCAAAATAAAATGCAATCTTCTCAAATGGAGAGTTTTTTTTGAGGGGAAGCCAAAGAAAAGAAACAAAAATGAAACCAGAAAAACCCAATGAGGTTGTATAAAAACAAAGCTTAACTCCCAGGAGCAGAAATAGTGGAGAGAGCTGGGGGGGGGGGGGGGGGGGGTCGGGGGGGGGGGGGGGGGGGAGGGTGGGAGTGAGAGAGAGGGAGGGAGGGAGGGAGGGAGGGAGGGACAGGGAGAGGG